>CAUYON010140976.1:0-116874 GCA_963573935.1 Arctocebus calabarensis
GGCTGCCAGTCGAATGCACACATTAAATATAAATGTTAAACAAAAGTATCCCAAATAGGCACCTGTGGCTCAATGGGCTAAGGCGCCAGCCACGTACACCTGAGCTGGCAGGTTCGAATCCAGCCTGGGCCTGCCAAACAATGATGGCTACAACCAAAAAAAAAAAAAAAAAACATGGCCAGGCATTGTGGCGGGTGCCTGTAGTCTCAGCTACTTGGGAGGCGGAGGCAGGAGACTTGCTTGCACCCAGCAATTGGAGGTTGCTGTAAGCTGTGATACTATGGCACTCTATCCAGGGTGATAGCTTGAGGCTCTGTCTCAAAAAAAAAAAAGAAAGAAAGAAAATACTTTTAAGAGGGCGGCGCCTGTGGCTCAGCGAGTAGGGCGCCGACCCCATATACCGAGGGCTGCGGGTTCAAACCCGACCACGGCCGAACTGGCGCTGTGGCGGGCGCCTGTGGTCCCAGCTACTTGGGAGGCTGAGGCAAGAGAATTGCTTGAGCCCAAGAGCTGGAGGTTGCTGTGAGCTGTGACTCCATGCCACTCCACCGAGTGCGATAGAGTGAGACTCTGTCTCCACACACA
The DNA here is from genome assembly GCA_963573935.1 of Arctocebus calabarensis. Taxonomy (NCBI): domain Eukaryota; kingdom Metazoa; phylum Chordata; class Mammalia; order Primates; family Lorisidae; genus Arctocebus; species Arctocebus calabarensis. The sequence goes on from CAUYON010140976.1 coordinate 586, forward strand.
CACACAAAAAAAGAAAATACTTTTAGATAAGATTAACACTTAAATCAATGAATTCTGAGTAAAGCAGATTGCTCTTCATAATATGTAGTATGAGTGGGGTGTATCTATTTAGTTAGTCAAGAATAGAGCAAAAAACTGACCTCTCTTAAGCAATAGGGAATTCTGCCATCCTGATGGCCTTTGGATATGAAGTGCGTTGTCAGCTCTTCCCTGGGTCTCAAGCCAGCTGATCTGTCAGGCAGATTTTGGATTTGCCACCTTACAACTCAACTCCATAGTTATACGAGCCAATTATAGTAGAACCTGCATAGTTGACCACCTCTCTGCACAGACCACCTCTTTAATTTGACCTAGTATACATGTACATGTACAATAGGCCTAGTTTATTATGTTGGCCACCTCCATATGTTGACCTGCTTGTTACAGTCCTGTGGGTGGTCAATTCACAGAGGCTACTATACTAAAATCTTTTTATACACACACACACACAAAAAAAAATTGGTTTAGCAGGTATGTAGAAGCTTAACTAATATACCTAACATGGCTCTTTGCACATCATGGCAGTTGGCGTCTTCAAGTACAGGAAAACGTTTCTTATCAACTTGTATAAGTTCAAGTCTTATATAATGGGAGATTCATCCCATTACATTGTCCTATTTGACTGGTTAAGACCAACTTACAGCCCCACCAATACCCAAGTGGAAGGACATCATCCCTTCACTAACACTATTTCCATGACACTCAAAATGTCACCATGGTTCACCAGTCAGAGTAGGCACACAGAGATCACCCACTGAATTGAAGACAGTGGGCTCACATTGCATACCTAACCTGATTTTCTCACTAGCCAAGCAGAAAATCTGAAAGAAGGAAAAATTATGGAATGCCTAATGAATTGTGTTTCTGGTTTAGAAATGGGGATAATAAGTGATCTCGGGAAAGTCTCTTCTATTCTGGTCTCTTCAGGTTTGATGGCTTCACTGAGCTATGTCATTCCAAGTAGCAGCCTGGAGTTTGGCCATCGACTCAGTTTAAAAGTTAACAACCAGGATGATGAGGCTGACCCTCTTACTATGTATACTTACATTTAATGCATCTTCTCCACCAAAGGATGAATACAGAGCCAGGTTAATTTCAGATTCTTATCTATTAACACGTGTTCCTTCTCATTTTGGAGAAACAATTTAAGGGACTGCAGGGAGCCTGCAGAGTGTCAGGGCAAAAAATTCTCGCTGTGGGTACATGAAAAGGCAGTAAGTTTTCTCTTATAATGCTCTAGTTCTAATCTTGAATGAAATTATTAAAAACAGGATGTACCAATTTATTTTTCTCATAGGTCAGTCAATTTCTTTCATTCCTTCCCTCTTCTTTCTTCTTCAAAGATTTATTGGACAAAGAAACAATGGAAAGTATGGCTGTGTCTGTCTACTCAAGGCCTTATCATAACTGAGAATTCTTGCAGTTCCTTGGTGAGCCCGGGAGAACATCCTGGGGACAGGCTTCAAACTTTTAGCTTCAGTGTTGGTTCCACTAAATAGCATAGGCATTTGCTTATTTCTGAAGTTCTTCAGATGAAGAGGATAAGAATCTAGAAGAAAGTTTTCTAAACATAGGGAAGGATACCAGAGGAGACAAAAATTGCACAGGAGTAAAATGAATCACCTCATGTTTTCAACTGAAAGCATGGAAGGGTACATACTAGTAGTAAGAGTAAAACACAGATAGAGTCTGACAAATCCTGTAAATCATGAACCAAGTAACTAGTCCCTAAATGGATGTTTTCATATAGTAAACGAGAAAATATCATGAATGGTATGTCAATCAGGTTGATAAAATATCTCAGATTGCATGTGAAGCCCCCACACTGTACCCCAAGGTTGAACTAATGTACACAACTATGATTCAATAAAAAAAAAAAAAAAAGAAAGAAAAGAAAAAGCACGAGGAGCCATGAAGCTTAAAGCAATACCATGATACCCTGGCTGGAGTTGGCCTTGATCTTCTCCAAAACAAGGAAAAAATTCAGCCCATTCCCAACAGCTCGTTGTTGGGGCCTCCATGCCCTCACCTTGCAATATGCCCTGGGGGGTGCATTCCTGCTTTTCCTCACCTCTCTCCAGGAAGGGTCCCTTGGACCCCAGCTCTGGAAATTTTGACCCAGAGTGAGGACATTCAGGAGCTGGGGCCATGCCTAGGAAGCCTCTGCTCATGCCCTGAATGAACATGTAGTTCAGATTTTCCATAGCTGGAGCTCACAGAGGAACATGAGATTAAATGCTGCTATTCTCATCCCTTCTGCTTAACATGGAAAGAGTCAATTTAGGTCATTCCCTAACAGAGAGATACAGAGATAAGGCATTGTGCCTGTCTGTCACCAAGATATAAGTCTGGCACCAGGTAATGTGTGGGGAAAGCCCAAACAAACAGGACAGATAAAGAGTTGGGAGGATGAAAGGAAAGGGTAGAGAGTGAGGTGGGAGTGCCAGGGACAGTGGCAATCAGGGACAGGACTTCTTGGCTGAGCATTTAATGGAAAAGCAAAAAGCTATAGGGAAGAGGTTCTGGGTGGGAAGCAGATCAGGAAGAAGAAAAGTATGGCTGGGGCCAGTGACAAGCCAAAGGTCAAAGTGCCTGTGCATGCAGCAAGCCAGCCCTCTGTCCTATAGGCAGCAGGGGGCCCTGGAGCTTTGCTCAGTAGTTGTGCTTCCCTCCTCCCGTCCCACTTAGTTGGTCCCATTTAGTTGGGGGAAGTTCTCTGAAGGGGGTGACAGCAAGCAAGTGACCAGTTTACCTAGGGCTGCAGACCTCAACTAGGTGTTCCAGAGGCCAGACCTGGAGATGCCATCTGTCCCTCCCATTCTGACCAAGATCACACAGGTGCAGCTCACTGAAGATGAGGCTGGGAAATGGTGCCCAGACATGTGTCAGGAGGACGGGCACCTTGTTGGGGGTACATCATGCCACACCCTACTTTAAGGACCAACACATACGTACTTACCAAGGAGAGAATGTTAACATCCTCTTATTTGCTTTCTATTTTAATAATGAAAAGAAAAATATCCAGAAGGTATTAAAAACTCTTGGGTCCCACTCCCCTCCCTGCCTCCCGCCCTCCCCAGAAGCAGCCCCTACTACAAATTGCATGTATTTCCCTCTCATCACGGGTTCACACGTGGACACCTTCACATGAATCCCTACAACTCTCAACAGTATCTCTTAATGTGGTGCTGAGTTGACATAAATTGTATCTTAACAAACATACTGTTCTGCAACTTGCCATTTTCACTCAACATTTTTATTTGGATATTTTATATATATTGATGACCTGACTCCATTTCCCATTTTTTTTAGCAGTTTTTTGGCTGAGGACTCACCACCCTCGGCATATGGGGCTGGCACCCTACTCCTTGAGCCACAGGCTTCACGGACTCCATTTCCCTTTTGTAACTACTCTCTGGAAAGTCATCATATTCCATATTTTCTTTATCCCCTCACTCCCCATTGATGGACATTTAGCTCAAGTATTTTTTTTTACTTATTTTTCTGTGCAAACAATGCTGCATTGAAATCTTTGCACCTGTGTCCCAAGACACACTGTTCTTACTCCTGTTGTAGAGAAAATGTTGAGACTCTCCATTTCAGTGTAAATGCAATTAATAAGCCTTCCCTGGATGCAGATCACCAAACTAAACACACTGGCTCATGCAAAAGATGCACACAGAGGTGCTCCTACCTCTATGGAGCTTATAGTCTAGCCATGGGGTAAGTCTCCTAGTAACCTACATCTTAAAAGCTAAAATAGTGCCCAGATTGTTGATACATAATTTAGCGATAATATGCAATTGACCCGACATAGAAGAGCTGAAGGTAGAAAGATTGAGAGTGAAATCTACATGGATATGGGTTTTATCAGGAAAGCTTTCCTAAAAGAATTTGATCTTGACAGGGACCTCAAAGAAAATAGAAGACTTAAGTGCTTGATAGTGAGTGTTCAATAAATAGGAGAGAGGCGCAAGGGCACTCCCTGCAAGGGGGGTGGCGGGAGCAAATGCCCTTAGGCAGGACTAAGCAGGAATGTGAGCTGTCTGGTCTGGCTGGAACAAAGTTGAAGCCATTCTTCTGTTTTCAAAGTTTGAGCTTCGCCCCACATTCGGGATGGTGTCCATGTGGCCTGTTGCCCTGGGCAGCCAGCCCGGGTGGTATTTTTCCATTACCCTGAGCAGACAAGAAGTTCAGTCACTTGTTGATAGCAATGTGACCATTCAAGGAGAAAACAATTAGGGATGCTGAGCTTTGGCCCCCAGAGAGTAGGGAGGGAAGGAAAAAATTCTCCCTAGGGGGAAGGGGCTGGGTGGGAAACATCCAAGAGGGTAATTGGTAAATATTGTTTCGTTCCATGCTGGCCTGCTCTGCTCTGCTCCCTCTGCAAGTGGTGCATTTAAATCACACTGTCTGACTTTGGCAGGTTTAATTGAGTCGCCACTGAAAAAGAAATTATCCCTGTGCTATTAATTTTTATAGTTCCTCTGGGCTTTTAAAAAGTGTTTGGATTTTCTAGGTCTTTGAAAATGAAAACGTTAAATTTTATTAAAAGGAAACGCAGGTTGGGGGCTGGCAGGGTCTAGCCAGGCCCTGACAAGACGGTTGGTTGGAAAGTTCGAGCTCTCCGAGGCAGCGTGACAAAGTTTCACCCCTTGTAGAATAAGAGGCAAGTGGTCTCCAAGGATGTGAGGTGTCAGCCAGCTCTGTGTTTCCCACCAGCTCACAGTGGGTGTCTCATCAGTGCCACCCCAGACCCTACCCTCCAGGGCAATGCTGACTCACTTAGACCAAAGCGTGGCTGTGAGAGGGAGCTCTCTGCCAGAGCTGAGAGGTACCCCAGGTTATGTACCCTGAAGCATGCACGAGTTAGAGAACCATCTTGAAGAAAAGGATGCAAAATCTCAAATACGAAATTACATTTGAAAGTGAAAATTTATTGAGAAAGAGAAAAGTCACAACAAACGACACATTTTTAAAAGCTGACAAATTCTACAGGCACCACAAAATCTAGAATAACTGTCTGACACACATCCGTAATACTTTTCTTCCTACTTCTTTTTTTTTTTGGCTACAAACCCTTTGATCATCTCTATAAATGACTATAATTTTTTTCAGCATTATTTTTATACAGGGACTACATAGATAATTCAGTCTATCTTTTAACAAACTACAAACTCTTTGATCTGCTCTTTAAATGACTATAATTTTTCAGTATCTTTTCTATAGAGAGAATACAAAGATAATTTAAATCTTCTAACAAGTTGATCAGATTTTGTACATTATTATTCACGGTTCAGGAAGGTTTCTTTCAGCCTCACAATTTGTCACTGGTAGTGTCATGAATTTTCAGAATTATTATCAACTTTGGGGAAACCTCTGTCAAGTATCTTTCATATATGAACTATGAGATTTCAGGGCATTTCAACTTCTCTTTCACGACAACAAATCTAAAATGTTCTTTGAATTTATGAAACTTACTAACCAGATTGTCATCGGTGTCCTCATTGTAGTGACATATAATGAATTTTATATTATCGCCATCAGTGTCAGTATTTCTTGTCAAATCAGTAAGACATTTTAACATGGGAATTCTGATAAATTCTAAGTCAGTAATTTCCATTAAAAAAGAAACAAGATGAATGGTGCATTTATAATTGTATTACTTTTCTGATCGAGTATATTCTTGACAAGAGAGAACTTGGATTTTGACGAGGCAGTCACTCTGCTTGTGACTTTACATACCTAATGACTGGAGGAATTTCCCTCCAAGTAGCTTCTGGCTCTGGGCATCTTAAAACTTGTTCCTCCTCCACCATCTATATACTCCCAGAGCAGGGCACCACGGGACACATGTGCTCAGGTCTCCACACAACTTCCAGGTCCCCTTCCTTCATGGCACCACCTGGAGACATGTCATACCTTCAGTGGGCAGTGGAAGGGCTCCTAGATGCCTTTCCCATATGGTAACAGCTAGTAATACATGACTCACAGAGAGGTGACTGAACACTACACACATACCTCCCACTGAACCCAAACCAGACACGCCCCTGATCAACTGTCCCTTAGCTGGTGTCCAAATTGACACTTCAACATCACCAAAAATGAGCTGGGTCCTACAGGGGCAAATCAAAGGTGAAAGAAACTGTGGTATTAACAGACCGTTGCTAAAATATCTCGCTTTCACCAACTACATGAAAGTGTACAACTTTGTACACTCATTGTGCTGATGAAGGGCCAGTGAAGTTTAAGCATCATTAGCATGACAGGAAGCTCACTTTGTACAATGGAAGGTCTGGGGAAGAGGACCTTGAACCTGGGGCTGTCAAAAAACTAACCATTCACTTGGAAAGACAAGAATAGCACAGGACAACAAACAGTCCAGACATGACAAGGGACTTACAGAGAGACCTTGTGTGAGACAGCCTTGAAGTTGAGACAAGCAAGTGGTCAGAGTGCGATAGGAAGACTTAGGAGGGCAGGAGGCAGAATTAACCTGGACATAATTCAGACGGCTGAGGAACAGAGAAGTGCCTGTGTGTACACACGTGTTCACACACATGTGCCTGCACCCATGGTGTATTGTGAATGTCCATGCATGTGCCTCTATGTGTGCGCACATATGCATGTGTCAGAATGTATATGGGGCAGGATGAGGGGCATGAAGTCTGAAGGAGAAATGACCTGGCATCGCAGTGAATATGAGTCTGAAAAATGAAAACACTGAGGCCTGGAAAAATGATGCAACTTCCCCAGAATTCTACATCCGGTCCATGGCAGAATTGGAGCTGTCCCCAGGCCCCCAGACACCAATCACGAGATGCCCTCCGCCACACCACATGCATTAGTTCCTACCCATGTACAGTTGGGGCACCCTGACCTGCCTCTCTACCAGCAGAGCGCCCTTCTAGGCCCAGGAAGGAACACCAATGAATCCGATGGCTGTTCTCCTCCCTCCTATAAATCATCCCAGCCAGGAGATGAATCTCCCTAACTCAAGAGATAAGAAAGTTGCCTTGTCCTTTTACCCTGATCCCTCAGCTTCATCTCTGTCCCCATTTAAAGTCCCAAGGCATCAAACTGTCAGGCTGGGAGATGTGTTTCTTGCTTCAAAGGCAAAGTAGTGGCCACAGGCATATCCTGTGCTGCTTCCTTAAGGAATCAAAGTGGGTAAGGGCCGTTTCTGTACAGAAGTGAGAATTCTGGGTACTTTACATATTTCTTTTAGGAAAAGAAATGATAATGTGGAATAGCCCAGATATCAGTTCAGGTCAAGGTCTAGTCAAAAGAACTTGAAATGTCCTACCCTGTGCTGGGGCCTCAGTAGTCCCAGCTATGCTCTGAACCTGCCTGTTTTACAGACTAGGAAACTGAGGCATAAATAAATTAAGGTGTTTGCCCAAAACACAAAGCTGGATTCACAGGACTGTGATTTAGATCCAGAAAGCCTGATTTCAGAGCCCTTTCTCCTGACCACTATGCAATACTGCCTTCAATGAAAGAAAATGGGAGAATATTCCTATAAGCACCGAACTTTAGCCTGACACCGTATAACACAGAACCGTTTATAAAATAAAAACCCTCTAAATACGCAGGTGATGTCAAGCCCTATCCTTATGGTCACCCTCAATACTCATGCGCGGGCACACACGTCCACACCCCAGCCTCCCCAACCGGGACCAACTTCCTCCCTTGTGTCTGTCCCTTCACTGACATTTAAGACTTTAGCAGGTAAGTTGCTGATCTCTGACTGCTGTTTAATCTCCACGTGGACCTTCAATACCTACAGCTCTTGCCTTTCAGTATTTCAATGCATTAAAGGGAGAATCTTGGAGGTGGGGAAAGGCTATCTCCTCTAACAAAGAACTGCAGGGCAGCACAGGCTAAGAATACTCCCAGCTTTGGCCAGGTCAGATTTATGAGTGGTGCTGGGAAGGGCTGGAAGGCAAAGTGAGAAGCTTACACAATGAGCATGTGTGTGCATGTACATGTGTGCATGTGTGTTTAAAGTATCACAGCTAAAGTTGCAGCCCTATGTGATCAATGAGAGTCTGGTGATCTATCTGAGCTAAGGATTTGAGAATATATAGTTGCCAGCCACTATCACTCTGCCTCATTTTAAAGCTGAGCACATGTGCACGTTGTGTGTATGAGTGCATGTGTACAACTCACTAGAAGAAAAAGGGCAAGGGAGTTAGCCAGATGCAAGTTGAGGGTACCAGTCCTGGATTTTCTTCCTAACCCAGTTTATCATTGAAAAAATTCGCTTGCTCCTGCAGAGAAGAAAAGGCCAACACTGCTCCTCCCAGACTGAACTCATAAATCTGCAGCCTGTGGGAACAGGGCCCACTCTTCCCAAGCAGAGATAGACAGAGACGCTGGCCCAGACACACAGAGTGTGGAAACTTCCACTGGCCTGTATTTGACCTCCCTACCTCCAACTTTTTGCATCTTAAAGGGACCCCAGCTAACAGACAGCAAGCTGGCTGGACAGTCCAGATCAGTCTGATGATTTTGAGTTGTTGTTCTTAGACAGAAGGAAGTTGCTCTGTTTTGTTCACTACCTAGGATGTCTTAAAAACTGAGAAGGTGTCAGAGTTTCCCTTAAATCCCAAAGACTGAAGGCCTTTTCTCTCTATTTCTAGTAAAGCTAGCTCATGTCCAGGTATGCACCTGGTGAGTGTGTGCCCACCCCCGACCCCAGAGCGTGAGGGAAACAGGACCCCAACTGTCAGCCAGCCTCCTAGAGAAAGGCCTCCACCTTTGCTGACCCCATTGTTGGAGAGTTGTCAGGTTTAAGGTCAAAATGGTCAGTTATCTCAAGAGAGGGCCTAAATCAGCAGTTCTCAACCTATGGTTCGCAACCCACAGGAACTGTATTAAAGGGTTGCGGCATTAGGAAGGTTAAGAACCATGAGCCTAAATAAAATGTTATAAAACCTTTTTAACAGGCAGGTGCTGATGATTTCATGAGTAAGAGACCTACCCCAGGATCTTTCGGGAGGAGACCAATGGTAATATGGAAAGGTCAGCCACATCCTGCATGACCTAGTCCTTAGGGTCTCAGGTCAGGGAAAGTGCCATGAGGTGTAACCTGGGCTGGTCAGATCAGCATGGGTGCTTAGCTATTCCTATCCCCTCATCCAGACATTTGTGAGAATGTCCAGCTCCTGATCCCAAAAGGCATGAAGGCATAAAACCAAAGTAAAGCATTGGGGTCCCAGTCACTGCGGGAGGCCCCCTTTCTGTGTCTCCTTGCATGACCCTTCCCTTCTAACACTGCCCCAGCAGGGTCTGGGCTTGTCCACACCTCATCTAGTCTACATCAGGAGCTTTGTGGCCTGGGACTACATGACTGAGCTAATTGATGAGCTCTACGGGCACGGCCAGTGTGTCCCTACCTTGCAACTGGTGCTCCAAGTTGGCACCTCTGCCAGAGAAGCAGGAGACCAATTTTGCCTTGCCTTCAGGGATCATGCAGCTGGCTAGGGGAGTAAGGTAGCCATTAGTACTGCTGGCTAAATATTTGTGGTCCTTCCCCTTTCAAGGCACATGGTAGGATTACACTCTCTGCTCATTGTGATGGGTGAAACACAGAGTGGTTCCAGCCATGAGTTGTGAGCAAAAAGGCCATGTCACTTCCAAGCTAAACTATCTCATTGATGAGGCAAGACTTCAGGAAAGCATTCATTTATCTTTGGCATGAGGACCAGCATTTTTCAAGAAGGCAGATCCTTTATCCATCTGAGTTCCTGAATGCCAGTGTGGACGGTAAATGACATAGACCACAGATATTTAGTATAAGCAAGAACTAACACTTGGTGGTGTTAATCCACAGGGAGGGGGTAGTTACTGACCTAACCCACCCTGATTGATACAAACAGGCATGGCATAGCTCTCTGGGACTCCATCAGGAGTAATACAAGGGTGTGGATGGTCCTGTTCCAGGTGTTATGGAATTGGTGGTAAATGCTGGATGCAGTCAGAAGAGGAATGTATTGCAAGCTGAGAGCACCTCTAGGAGACTGAGTAGGACTTGTTAGTGCAACGGGAATGGGAGGAACTGCCTACCTGACCCATTTCTCCCTTAACATTGTGTTCTGTTTCTAGCATAAACTGTACTTCCAATATTTTACTAATTAGGAGGGCATTGAGGGTTCATTTGCACCCCTCATAACCTACTCTCCTCATTCACACAGCTTCAAATTCTATTTTTTTCTATCTTCACCTACACCTACTTCTAGATGGAAAAAATCTGCTGCATTCTTTCTGCCTAAATCCAAATACGCCCTCTTTGCTGTGCCTCCACCCTTACCAACAGCCTGTACGTGCTATCAAATAACTCCCTGGTTGAAATAAAAATCATCTCTTAACCTTAAACCGACCCTTTTACCCTAGTCCAAATGATTCATTAATATACTGATTCTACACTTTCTTATTCCTTTAGAATCTACCATAAGTTTCCTCCTCACAAAATAAAATATAAGATTTAAGGATCTGATGCTATAAAAAGCAACTCAAGGAGTATTTAATCCAGACTTCATATCTCATCCTTAGCTAGTGTTGGCCATCTCACAGCAGTATATCTGGGAAATCGATATTCTATGAAATAGAGATTTCAATGGGAATGTTCACCCTGGCTGGCTACATGTGGGTAATTAGGTAAGCTGTGATGACAATGGGCCTGATTTACTATGAAATCTTTATGCCATTCTGGTAAAGATATCTGGCTCATAAAATTATCTATCAAGAATGCAGGTCCATACAAATACCCACTCCTAATGATAGTGGGAGACAGAGCCCTGGGAAGGAAGCCAGGAGACCTTGGGCCCCTTCCCAGGTATTGACCTTGGACTAGTCACATTCCTTTTTCAGGTTTTAGTTTGCTGCCTACCAACCCTCTCCCTTAATCAAGACAGTTGGACTAAAAGCCTTATTATGGTCTTTAAAACTGCAAAATTCTTTGACACTCATCATTCTTTTCTGCACTCAACTATAGATGTCAGAAATGAAGAACAGAAACTGTATAAAATGGTTCCAGATAAGCAAGCAAAAGCATCTCTCATCTTATAGCAAGTGTGTGCCATGGAGAGCCAGTGAGCCAGATGCACAGGGACTGATGTGGACTGGTATGTGGTTATCCTATCTTAGCAGTCAGGAAATGTGAAAAAAAAATCCCTTATTAGCTATGTGACCTTAAACCTGTCACTTAACCACTCTGAGTCACCCTTAGGCTCTAAATTTCCATGACTTATTATATGTTCTTTAAGACCCAGACATCAGACTTCCCAAACTTTCACCTCACCCTCACCTTAAAATGAAACTCTTCCTGGATTGTATGGTTGGCACTTACCCAAAAGTAGAGTTTAAAGCACCTCATTCTAAGTCCCATTGCTGCCTCCAGGTACCCAAATGCTAGGGTCTGAGAGTGGTGAGAGAGTAAGAGCATTTTAGAGAAAGCATAGCTACAGATCCTGAACCCTCCGTATTCAGACACACAGTGCATTCATGACTTGGAATTATAAAATTTGTAAAAATGGCAACCATTCTTATATTTACATAGGATGTTGAAGTCCTCAAGCTGTGCGATTCCCATTGTTTTATTTGATCCTCATAATACTCTTATTCTGAGTTCACAAGTCTGGGACTACATGCCCTTGGGGTCTGGACCATGCACCAGCTCCTGAAGCATCATTTAATACCAAGATTGGGAATCAGGGCCAAGTGGAATGTTAAGAAATATGAAGTTGTAAGTTGTTTCCATAGGAAACAAACACAGATAAATGGTGGAGTCAGTCATGTCTCTCTCCACTACATGGAGAATAGAAACAGCACAAGACCAGGGTCTTTTTTATCATTGTTCCAAAAGCCTAGAGTAGTGCCATGCATGTGGTGGGTACCACTCAGTGAAAGGACAATCTATGAGAGAACACAAATTACATATGAAGTTAAAATTTGAGAGTTGGGGGAAATGGCATTTTATCAAAGATGAGTTACTTTAGGCTCTAACCCTAGACTACTTGAAGTTCATCTGTTCAGGCTCGGCGCCTGTGGCTCAAGCAGCTAAGGCGCCAACCACATACTCCTGAGCTGGGGAGTTCAAATCCAGCCCAAGCCTATCAAACAACAATGACGGCTGCAACCCAAAAAATAGCCTGGCGTTGTGGCAGTTGCCTATCGTCCCAGCTACTTGGGAGGCAGAGGCAGGAGAATCACTTGAGCCCAGAATTTTGAGGTTGCTGTGAGCTGTGCTGCCACAGCACTCTACCCAGGGTGAGAGCTTGAGGCTCTGTCTCAAAAAAAAAAAAAAAAGTTCATCTGTTCACCTGTTCATTCTCCTGTACCTTAGAGGCACTTCCTCCAGACTGATTGATCCCACTTTATGCAGGAGAAAGCCAGTGCGCCAGATGAATAAACAACCTGCATAACCCAGACGGTTTGAAGGCCAGGACAGGACACATGTCCATTTGACAAACATTCATCTAATCAATTCTGTGTGCTGAGTATTGGGTTCGTTGTGAGTTTAAACACAATGGAGCCACAAAGGACTCTTAACTGCCATGCAGGTTTCTTCCTGGCAGCCTGCTCTTCTCTCTTGAAAGCTGCCCATCTCTAGACTAGGCCTGTGGGTTCCTTCCCTCCAAGATGCTGTGCCATCAAACCCTCCAGTTTCTTCCCTGATGACAAGCTAGTCATTGTTTTTTAATTTCAAAAATTTACTGGTAGTTGCTTTGAGGCTACCTAAGGTAATATAAAAAATAAACATGGGAGCGGCGCCTATGGCTCATATGCCGAGGGTGGCAGGTTCAAACCCGGACCCAGCCAAACTGCAACAACAACAACAACAACAAAAAGAATAGCCGGGCATTGTGGCGGGTGCCTGTAGTCCCAGCTACTTGGGAGACTAAGGCAAAAGAATCACCTAAGCTCAGGAGATGGAGGTTGCTATGAGCTGTGTGACACTCTACTGAGGGTGATAAAGTCAGACTCTGTCTCTGTAAAAAAAATAAATAAATAAGTGATAAATAAATAAATAAACAAGTGATAGTTATAAAATTCTAAGAACTCAGACAACATCTTTACCCTTACAGTCCTGATCTGTAGCTCCTGGCTCGTGGCTGGGTATTATGCAGAAGTCTTCTGATGCTTCTGATCCCCCCCACTTGAAGGGGCCCACACTTTATGTTTCCTTATCAGGGTCCACCAGAGATCTAAGACCACTCATATCAGCCTGCCAAGACCATAGCAACCTACTCTATTATTTGAAGAACAACCAAAAATCAGAGGCAATTGATGTCTGAAACAACAGAAACATTTCCTCATTGCGTAGAATATAATATGGGTTGTTGAGGTTCATAGACCATTATTGGGTACCTATGAATCTGCTGGAGTCTCCAGGGGCAGAAGGTCACATCCATGGCTACATATCAGAATTACCTGGGGAGTTTTTAAAACATAACAGTGCGTGGACCCCGCCTAGACTAATTAAACCAAAATCTCCAGAGTAAGGTACAGATACGAATTCTTTTTAAAGCTCCCTAATGATCCTAATAGGTAGCCAGGACTGAGAACTAATTCCATGATAAACTTGCTTCCTTTCCTAAAGTATCTGAAACATTGTGGGTAGGCCAGTCTTTAAGGCTGTAGGAGTTAATTAGCACATATGCATTTCAACTGCTCCATTGAGCCAGCCAAGGCAATTCTCAAAATAGTTTTCGAGGGTTCAGACCTCACTTTTGTCTTCTTTCCTAAAAGCATATGATGAGGCACTTCCAACAAGTCACTGGGTAAAAATCTTACTGACCCTGGAGAAATCTAAAAAGTTACAGCTTATGCTAGCATTCTCCCTTACAATTTTCTGATTCTTTTGGCTACCATTAAGAGTCTCAAGACTTGGTACCACTATTCTTATCAATTTTCTTCCCTAAACCTCTCAATACACAGCCCACTCCTGGAGGTTAATACACTCACTATCCACACTGTGCACCCTATAGTCTGCATAATTTAATCCCAGTAATCACTTGCCTGGGCATCTCTTTGCAGTTTATCTTTAAGTCCCAATTCAAATGCCATCTTTGATATGCAGCCTTCTCTGAGTAACCACTCTGGCTCTCAGAATCTGCTTTCTCTTCTGTTTATTGTCATCATACTTACCATTTATTTGGGCACTTCAAGTATACTCCTGGCAAGTGCGTGTGCATTCCCCACTGAGCTAGCACGTATGGTAGAAACCACCATTTCTTGATTATTCCATTCAGTGCATGATAATGGAAGCCTGAGCTCCCTTACTTCTGAGAGGTTAAAAAAAAAAAAACTACAAGGATGCGAATGCAATGAATCATTTGGTCTCTACATAACTTTGTGAAGTATCCCTGTTATTGTCATCAGGTCACCAGTCAAGATAACTAAAAGACACCAAGATGGAAGAATGAGTACAGGGAAACTAAACTCATAATGAATCCCACAGCCCTTTAATAACACAGCCAGAACCAGAATTCAGGGTCTCCACTGTCAGCTCAGTATTCTTTCAACTAATAGAGTGGTTCTCAAACTTCAGCGTGCATCAGAATCAGTGAAGAATTGTCCGAACAGCAAGTGTGTCTGTCCTGGGTCCTGATAGCTGCATTTCTGGAAAGTTTCTAGGTGATACTGATGATAATAGTCTGAGAACCATGCTTTTAAGAAACATTTCTCCAATACAAGCTCTTTCCTAAAAAAAGGGAAGGGGAGAGATAGAAGCAAGGACTTTAGGAGCACTAGAAGAGCAAACCAAATGTCATGTGGAAATAATAAAAAATAATAAATAACTGAATCTATTTCAACAAAAGCTTTTCCACAAGAGTAATTTGTTATATGTTACAAATAAAAACTCAACATCACAATACAGAAATCATTCTTATTAAGGCCTCAGGCCAAAATATCAACATGTTCAAAGGGGTTGAAATAAATTCAGGCATGATAGATGCATAATAGATTATGAATAATCCAGGGGAATGATAAATGACTGGGGGGGAATGGAAGCCAGACCACCAGCACTCTTTGAAAATTCTCTTACATGGAACAGGAGTTGGCAGCTAGTGAATCAATCCCTCCATCAATCTGTCTATAACTTAATCAATGGGTCTTTGATGCATATTGACTTTATACCATTAACTTCTACTGGCTGATCAGTGGAATATAGAAGTGACCCAGAAGATAGTTCATGCTCTTAAGAAATGTATCATCTGCTTTCAAAGACAAAATCTACAAACAACTGAGAAAATCTGGAGAATTATGTTGAAATTATATTAAAATTTAGTAGTAATAATGCTATATGAAGCAGAAATTCAGAATATAAAGATGAGGAGGAATTGGGGTAGGAAAAAAATAAGCCTGTACTGCTATAACCTGGGCTTAGTATATACCAGTTATAGTATATACCAGTATATACTTAGTATATACCAGTTACAGTAACTTCATTTGTTAGTTATCAAGTGAAATCAAATGCTGAGTAAATTTATCTGAGAAGTTCAACTTAAACTAGATCTTTTAAATGGGTAGGGCTTGGGGAGGTAGAGAGAAGGGGGAAAGGTATTTGAGACAGAATAAGTGTCATGAGTTAATTGAGAGGAAGGAACCTGCCCACCTGCACACACATGTATGTGTGCACACATACGTACATGTGTGCACCATGAATGTTCGTGTGGACACATGCTTGTGTGCCTTGCATGCATGTGTTAGGTTTGTGTACATATGGATGGCATGTACATGTATGCAAAATGTGTGTATATGTGCTTGTGTGTGTGTCCAGTGGAAGGATGCTGGACAGAGAGGAGCACAGAGGAGCCATGAAGAGGCTTGCATGACTACACAGGAAGTCACGGAGGAGAAGAGGACAGTGGCGGGAGGTGGGCTGGAACAAAATGTTCCATGGGTCTTCTGGGTTCTTCCCATAGATGAGAGCAGCCATTGCTGACTTTTAACCTGAGGGAGCAGAAGACTGAACTCCCTGCAGATGACACAACAGGCCAGCAACTCTTACTGCCTCTGCCCTTCGCATAGACCGTCTCCTAACATTTGCAGGCCTAGGGCACAAGTACATATGGAGTTTCACATATGCCATATGGCTAAACATACCAGAGTTATAGAACAAGACAATGAATGTTAAAGAAAATATGCTCCTTCTTCTTTCATTGACAAATATACCTTTTCACCAGCCTTGAAAATCAAGTATAGACTTCAAATTCTCAAAATGCTCAGCTTTCTAGAGCAAAGCTGAAAGCTTCTGGCCTATTCCTCTTTTCTCTTCCCACTCTGGACTCCATCCTACATTTTAGGGGCCTCATGCACAAGCATGTCAACATCCTGGACTATGCATCACAGCTCCTTTACAGCCTCCTGTAAATAGTCACCAGGTGGCCACCCTTCAAGTCTTGTATGTGTACACAGAAGGGCAGACAAAGGAGGAGGTCCATGTGGGCCACGCGAGTGGGCCTGGAGCCATTTATTCTCGTAATACAGGTCCCAGGTACCCTTGGTGAGGTCAAAAAGAGGTCAACATGCTCTAGGTGAGCACTTCTTCTTGGCTCCCTGGTCTTGCCCATGCAGGGTGTGGTGACAGGAGGAGTCTGGGCCAGGGGCTTCTCCTGGTTAGGACCAAAAGTGAGTAAGTCCCTGAGCCACAGCGAGTCTGGGTTCCACCAGCCAGCCCCTCCTTCCATGCACCTGTAATTCTCTGCATATTGTAAGTTCTTCCCTTCTAGCTGGTGATGGAAGGGTCACTAAATCAAAATGCCACACTGAGCTCTCAGCCCCCCAGTTTGCTAGAAAGCACAGACTATGGGGAACCAAGCCAAACAAACCATCCCACAGAGGTTTCACTCACAGAGAGATTGTGGCCCATTCTTCATGGGCTCCCTCCCGGCACCACCAGGCTCCTGCAGGTCCAGGGCTTTGGGAGCTCATCTCACAGCTTCCTTTTCAATCTCCATATGGGCACTTGTGCTCTCCTTGAAGTGCGCTGAGGTAATTTTAAAGAACACCTCATTTCACTTTCATTCTGCTCTGGCCTGGCTTTCCCCTAAATCAGCGCTGAAGCAGAACTTGAGAGAACTGGGCTAATCAAGACTTCAATCTCAAGAAATGTTTAAACATAAATCAAAATAGTTGAAGACTCTCCAGATCCTCAATTTTCTTTGAAAGCCTAGTTTGTCTTGTTTTCTTCTTTTGCTCCTCCACTTTTTTCATCCTGATTGGCCATGCAGAGCTCTAAATTTCATCCTGGGGCCCCTGGAAATATTTCTAAGTAGTTTTAGATGTTTTCTTTGAGGGGCTGTACCAAATAATACAAGAGAGATGATACTGGTTCCCCAAACCGGGACAGTCTATAGCATCTTGCTCAGACTAGAGGGATTTCAAAATTTAGAAATTAAGGATCCTGAAGAGACATAAATAGTGATTTGGCAGTCAAAGGGAATAAGAATGAAATCCGGAAGCATAATTTTGATCATCCCTCCTGTTTTTCAGATACATATGGTTGTATATCCAAAGGTTGGTGTTACAAAGCAATAGTCGTTTATTATGAGTATTTCTCCTGGTTCTAGAGGTTGATTGGCAGTTGTAGCCCAAGGTCATCCATGCAGTTGCAGTCAAAAGGTGGCTGGAGCAGAGGTCTTCTTAAAGGGTCCCTCACACATGTGACACCTGGGCTGAGAAGGCTGGAACAGCAGGGGTTCCTTGAGCACCTCCTTCCCTCCTGTGTTCTCCCCATGTGTTCCTTCCAGTTAGACAGACATCTTAGGTTTCATTGTTCAGGTATAGTGATGCCAGTGGATCCAGAGACAATTGCTATTGAAAAGATAGTCTGTTATGCTCACAGATCCGGAGAGGAGGGGGGTTGCCATGCTGCTGCAAACGCATGGAAAATGACCAACCACAGGATGTGGGCAAGAGCCTTTATTGCATTTCAGTGGAAAAGAATAAGTGAGGCAGGGTGTGCAGACTAAGGGTTGGCTGGTTTGAATAATTTCATCAGGCTCAAGGACATAGTGGCTGTTCTCACTTGTGTAGTTGGGTGGACATGGGCCTGGGGTGATTAGGTCTGGGAATTCCATTAAGGGGTGGTTGGGACTCAGGCTCCAGTTGGCCAGTTTGCACATGCAAGGCACCCTCCCTACGTAGTTTTTTACTTTCTCTAGGAATCAGCTAACCCCGGGAGAGAAAGTCAAAAAGCCTCAGAATACAGACAATAAAAAAAATAGTTAATATACATGGTGGCTCAGGGTTCCAAACCCTCCAAAATGACCTGGAACCTGGAAGAAGCCATCTCGCTTCTCAGAGGCTAGCCCCAAAGTATCATTTCTGTTGCTTTCTATTTGTAAGAAGTAAGTCACTAAGGGCAGTCTGTTGTGATGGGGAAAGGAATGGGACTCTACCTATTGACAGAAGGAGTGTCAAAGAATTTGTGAATGTAAAAGAAAAAAAAGTAAAGAAAATTGTGAACGTGTTTTGAAACCAGTATACCTCCCATATTAGAGTCCCACAGCATGCCATGATTAAAGGGGGTTTCTCTCTGTTACAACCTAGAAGCCCTCAGTTCAAAAGGTGCTAAGTATAATTGTACATTGCACCACATTTCCCAGACCAAAGTGCTAGACCAGGTGGTAGAATCAGAATAGTCTTCAGGACTCTCTTCATATGACAGAAGCCTGGAGTGATAAGCTGCCATCCCATTGCTGTGAGTGACAGGAATGTGTCCACAGTGAAGTTCATGTGCGTCAACATGCACAAGTCGAACTCTCCCCATAAACATCCAACTCCACAGATGACATAGAAAAAGAAGGAAGCTAGCCCCACATCCAGGAATAAGCACTCTGCTAGAAGAGAACTCATGAAATGCTCACTGAAGGACATGGCATTCAGGAAAATGACAAATTAGTCTTTTGGGAGTAACCAGGGAAGGCTTTGGGGAAGAAGTGGGCTTTAAAAGACATATAGGCAGGTTGCATTCACTTCTGGGAACAGCTCATCTTATTCCAAGTCCTGGAAGTCTTTTGAGCCCTTGGGCAAAACCTCCTCATCTGTGCCAGAAAAGAAGAAAAGCTCATCCCTTTCTCCCAGGCGCTATCATTCTCCCACCTGGAGGTCTCCTTCCTATCTAACCATTCCAGTCCTTTCCTGCTTTGGGCTCCACTTTCTCTAAGACCCCTTCTCTGACTACTCACAAACAGCCACTATCCTCTGTACCAAACCCTTAGGGCCTGGACTGGCCACCACAAGTTTCATCCCTCACTTACATGTCAGCATTTGGATGTTACTCATTATTATTTTAGACTTGTTGACTTGCCCTGAATGCCACCTACTGTCCCAAGGCCAAGTCTAAGCATACAGTAGGTACTCCATGTACATTTTGGGCGTGAATGGCTGGTGGTGTAGGTATTGGGGCTGAAGGATGTTCTACATGGACACAGGAAATACCCAGAGACTCTACCCCACAATGTGAGCAGGAGGGACTCTGAGTGGTGGCAGTATGAATGGTTTCCAATTTTTCTTCTCTTGTCTTTGCTACACTTTGCATTGTTTTATGATGAGCATGATCCTTCATGTAATAAAAGTTACAGAATAATAAAATACATAAATAATAAAAGCCAGAATTTGAAGAAAGAAATGTGGGCATCAGCAGCAGCTATCTCTCAGCTAAAGTCACAGGAGAAGAACGTGTGGCAAGGCTAGGATGAGGAAGGGTGGGACGAGAGAGTCCCAAAGAGGGCCAGCCTTTAGTGGGGGCGTCTGAGGAGAAGGGAGAGGCTGCAGAGGAGCCTTGGAAGGAAAGGGAAGCCCAAGGAGAAGCAATGGCCCCCAGAGAAGGCATCTTAACGGACTAGGGAGGAACTGGCTGTAGCTGGTTCTCAGGGAGGGCTTACCCTGTGCTCACCCCAGCCTAACTGTTCACATGTTCACCACTTGAATCACAGCAGCCATATCTTGCAGATAATCTTGAGAGTTCCATTTTACAAATGAGGACACTGAGGCACAGGGAGGTTACATACCTTGCTCAAGGCCACAAAACTGGTAAGGTACAATGCAAGATCGAGACTGAGGCTGTCAAGAAATGTTGGACTGATTGACATACCGTTCATGATATTTTCTCGTTTTCTAAAATATCTCAGATTACATGTGAAGCCCCCACACTGTACCCCATGGTTGAACTAATGTACACAGCTATGATTCAATAAAAAATAAATAAATAAATAAACAAATATATAAAATAAATAAAGTTACTGAATAAACAAAAAAAAGAAATGTTGGACTGTCTCTTACCGTGCTGTGTGGCCTCCCAAGGTGAAGAGACACATGGCCGATGGTGCTGAGAGAGGAAAACAGACCTGTGGTTGGGCCATGTGGATAGACAGCCATTTGTGACAGCAGAGAGGCAGATAGAGGTCTGAGAGTGGAGCACTGGGAGCTGAAGAAACAAGGGCTGAACTTCTCCTGCTTATCAGGAGCTCATGACAATAGAACTAATCTAGACCTCGTGGCGGAATCTCCTCTGAAAGTTTCCACCTCTTAATACTCTAACTAAGGTAATTAAGTTTCAGAACATGAACTTTCAGGGGACATGTTCAGAGCATGACACCTGCCTATCTGCAACCCTTTCTTAACACAACCCCGCTACTCAAGCCCCAGGCCTTCGGGGACAATGAAGTTTCTTTCCTCCCTAGGATATCTGCTTCCTCCTGAGCAGATACATCCTCCCTCATCCCTCCATCTCCCAGCAGAGCAAGTCAACTATCCTGCCACCTGACAGCTTGAAAATATTTGAACACAGCCATCATCATGTCTGCCCTCCACCCCATGACTTTCTCTCTTTTTTGTTAAACAAAACATGCTTCGTTCCAAAGAGACCCATGTCCAATTTTTCCTGCCTATGTGTTTGTTAAGGAAATAGCTTGAGGGGGGATGTGCTGGAGCAGCTGTCGTGACAGTCCTTCAGCAATGCTCACAGAGGGGTGCCAAATGCAAGACCTTTTGAGACACCCAGTTTCCACCTACTTGCTCATTTAAGAAGCTCTTTGGTGACTGTTGTCTATTGTCATTGTGATCCCAAAAAAATCTCTGTGAAGGAGGATAGGCGGTGGTATCCCTGTCTTAGAGACAAATCAGTGGGCTGTAAGAGGTGAGACAAAGCTTTCAGTGCCACGTGAGGGCTGCCAGTTGTCCTCCTCCCCACACGGCTCCGTGTACTCCCGGTCCCACTGCTTAGATAGCAAGACACAGCCGGGAAGAACGAAGACAGGCCCCAGCAAGTGTCTGCGGACGCACAGAGGGCCTGCAGGTAGAGACTACTGGGGATTTCATCACAAAGAAAGAATCTTCCAGAGTCTCGGGGTGATGCCTGTGGCTCAGTGAGTAGGGTGCCATCCCCATATACGGAGGTTGGCGGGTTCAAACCCGGCCCCCGGCCAAACTGCAACAAAAAATGCCAGGCATTGTGGCAGGCATCTGTAGTCCCAGCTACTAGGGAGGCTGAAGCAGGAGAATCCTAAGCCCAGGAGTTGGAGGTTACTGTGAGCTGTGTGATGCCACGGCACCCTACCGAGAGCGACAAAGTGAGATTCTGTCTCTAAAAAAGAGTCTCAAAGGAACTGAGGTGCCAAAAGGGAAACTGGAGGTGTCTCTGGACCTGTAGTGAGTGCAGGTGACCATGTCATCAAGGTGGAGGAAAGGCAGGGGCTGGGTAGAGAAGAGCAAAGCTGAGAAAGTCAAGCTGGCCAGCTCAGGAGAGTCTTGTTCAGCTGGCACAAGCGTGCACCTCTGTCTGCCCCCAGAAGCCACAAACGCTTTGATGGCTCTAGAGCGAGAGTGGAAAACAAACAAAAAAGATAAAAGCTGTCATTTAGAAGCCCTTTTCTGACAGAGGTAGGCAGAGGGGTCTGAAGAGTGACACAAAGATGACAAAAGAAAGGGTCAAAAAGAACATTGAAGGCACTACCCAGGTCTAAATACCTTTGCCCTAGACACGCTAATTTCTTATGCAACAAGAGTCACCCGGGCAGCGGGAATGAACAGGAAGTACTCACTGTGGGCGTGGTTCAGGCAGCCAGGCTCAGCCTCTAGCATCTCAATAGTGCAGCCATGATCTCAGGAGGGATTGAGACAGCTCCCAACAAATTAAGAAGACAATGTTATTGGGCTAAAGACGCTAGGTAGTGTGTTCACCCCTTTGTTCCTAGGCTAAATTCTGTGCTTTAGGTCTTAGGACCAACAGCCACAGCAAAGCAAAGGGAAAGTGCAGAGAGGAGAAAGCATTTTTTTTTCTGTTATGTGCTACTGACCAATTGTGATTCTAACCAAAGCCACGTCAATTAAAAAAAATTAGTTGATTCAAGGATTATTTTACATATGACAAACAGAAAATATTCTAGTCACATGCTTAAAACTTAAGAAGAGAGAACATAAAATCATCAGCAAACACAATAAACATTAAAACAAAGAGAATTTAGTCCACCATGCTCATTTTAGAGTCTGATCTCCTCACTACCCACCAGGGTCTAGCACAAAGCCTTGCTCCCTGCATGGACTCCTGACTCTTAGGACATGAGGCTTTAGAGGTTAGATACTCAACCTTCCAATCCTCCTTTGCTACAAAAAGACATTGGGGAAGGGAAGCAGGAAGGAGCAGACTAAATGCATGTGTGTGGCTAAAAAGCATACATAGAGAGACTTCCTCATTGTGTTCCAAAAATTCTCCTTTCATCGCATCTAACAGCAGCCTGTCCCTGCCTCCTAGGCTGTGGCAACCCTATTCTACCTGCAAATGTCTTCTTCTAACAAACTCCTCTTCATCCTTAAAGGCCCAGATCGATTAGCCCTTCCTCTCTGAAGTCTTTCCTGCCCTAGTGCCTCATCCCATTCAAGCCCCACAGGGTGTCTTGTTCTATTTGTTGGGTCCCACCTTCACCACTGCCATGGTAGTCTACCCCAAATTCTGTCCTATTACAGATGTCACTCTCACTAGCTCCTGGTTGCCACAAGAGCAGGACTGTGATCTAATCATCTTAATTCTCCATGGTCTAAAACAGGACCTTATAAATAGTAGTTATTCAATAACTATAGATGAATGAATAAATAAGTGAATGAAATAATACAGGCACTCAGGAGGGAAACAAAAGAAAGCTTATAAAACTTCCACACTCAGCTTGCACAGCCAGAAACAAAAATATTAGGAAACAAAACATCTAGAATAGCAATGACAGAAAAATATAATATGAGGAGTGATGTGCTGCTAACCCAGCTCTCCAAGAAGAAAAAAAAAAAGTCCCAATTTGTAGCCCTTGTCAATTTCCATGGTGTAAAAACTGCCACTTTGGCTGATTTCACTGCTACCATCTTGACCTCACTGAACACAGAAATTAGGAAGAAAGATACATAAATGGCTTTCATGAACTGACATGAGCTGGCTCCAATATATTGCTGAATGCATCTAGTGATCATATTAAAACTTGCAAAAAGAAACAACCAAAATAAATTTGTTTATTTTGCCCAAGAGATAAAAAATATTTTTAAAATTATTGCTGAGATACTTTACATTCTCAGTTTCCTATTAAGCCTTTGAGCTCTCAGTGTGAATTTTACACTGTGGTACATTGCAACTTGAACTAGCTGCATGTGGCTGGTGGCTACATAATGAAATCATTTAGGTCTAGAATCACGACTCAGAGCCACATGGAGACACAGCAATGGCCATCGTGTCCTTCGCAGGTTTTTGTCAGTGATGGTGATTTTTTAAATGGTGTTGCATTCTTATAACTCTTGGCAGAAGCAATGCTTGTCCTGTGGGAGTTTAAGACCCGTCCCACCTTGGTGGGATCTCATGCCTCCTGTCAGCCATGTGCCTGCCCCACCTGGATCTTGTGCGGTATACTAGCACCTCTTAATCACCTTTCCTGTTCCCACTATGTGGAGTAGACAGCACCTAGTGAACAGCCAGCAGCAGTTTGCCTCTACTTCACATGGTGAGTCAGCATCAGAAATGGCCCCTCCCAGGACTATTCCTCCCGTCCTATGACTGCTTGGCAGCATGGTAGCACAGCTAAGAAGGCTAATCAAGCTGGGGCTCAGAGGATGAAGAGGAGTTTGTTAGGAGCACTATGAATGCTAAGGTGTGGAGCTACCCACGGGAGCCTTGAAGTGGAGAAGGAAAGCCTCCTTTTTTTGAAAAGACAGTTCTGCCCCTTTGAAGCAGTGTGTCCAGCCCCAGCTCTGAGTGACCATCAAAAAATTCTTCATCTCTATAGTATAATATATACACCCAGAATCTGATACCAGGCTTTTTAATGTGGAACAAAACGATTTTTATAAAAATGCTCTAGGAAAAATATTAAATGCTGGAATCTTAATACCAAAAGCAGCAGAAATTAGTGGGAGGCTCAGAAAATGTGAACAGGAAGTCCTGGGTTCTTTCCTTGGGTCCTTTCTGCACCTCTCTGTACCTTTTCCTGACCATGACAGTGAAAGTCTGGGTGACAGGTGGAAGTCAGATCATGAGCCCCTCTCCCAGTGTCCCCCAATGTCCCTTCTCCCCCCCATCTCCTCTCCTCCCCTTGCTCTAGGCTCCAAACTCTCTGACCTTCTTGCTGCTTCTTTAGCTCTAACTTCTCATTCAAGGGAGACCCTTCAGTGAGGTGCTCCCTGAACACCCTACTGAAGACTGTAACTGCTTCCTTGTTCTATTCCTTTCATAGCAATTATCACCTCCCAACATAATAGGTGATTTGCTTAAATATTTTGATGCTTGTCTCCCCTCTCTAGAATACAATCTCTTCAAAGACAAAAATTTTTGTCTGTCTTCTGGTATGTTCCCAGTACCTAGAGTAATACATAGCAGGTACTCAACAAATACTGAATGAATGAATAAATGCAAAGCAGTCTGGCTCAAGCCCTCCAAAATTATGACTTCCTATCGGTAAAAATTGCACTAGACCCAGAGAAGGTTCCAGCTACAATTTTAGAAGAGCTACAATTCTAGAAGCCTCCTTATGATAGATGTACCTGAATTATCCTTTCCTTCCATCTTATTCCCCCTGCAGCTCTGAGCTCAAAACACAGAAGTGAAAGTACACAGGTACCCCCCCCTTTGTCTGAGGGGCCTCCACCTCCCAGTGCCCACTCCTCCACCCCAACCCCATCCTACCCACTCCAGATGCCCTGTCCTCACCTGCCTCCCTTCTCTCTCAGTACAAGCCATTCTTAGAGGGCCCTGCTGCCCACTCTGGGCAGTGGTTCCTTGAGAGTGTGAGTCTCTGAGTTGCTTCTTTCTGATCAGGGCTAGTGACACCCTACTCACACATTAGGAGGTTGCAAGTTCCCCCCTGTGATGCCACCTCTCCCCGGGAAAAGGAAGGCTTTAGTTGCTCACTTATTCATTCAACATGTGCTTATTGTGTGTGCTGGGGAATGCGAAGGCAGACGAAATACAGTTCCCTACTCTCCAGTGACAGACACAGGTAACACATAGATATACTAATAAATGTATCTGAAAATTCTATGAAAAAACAAGTGTGTTATGGGAGGAAATGTTGGGCAGTGCTGCTCTAGGGCAGGTGGTCAGCCCAGGCCACCTTGAAGGGACCTCAGCGAAGTGGGGGGCAGTCACAGATCCGGGAACGATCCATACAAAGGCTCTGAGGCAGGAGGTGCCCACCTTGACCCAGCAGCATCAGGAATGCCAGTGTGGTGAGTACAGCCCGAGAAGAGGGGAGGGGAGAGGCACCAGGAGCTAATTCCTACAAACCCTGGAGGCCTTGGCACTGATCGGGATTTTATTCCCATTGTTCCAGAAAGCAATTGAGGGGCCAGAGAGAAACTTAACATGATCTGATTTTGCGTTTTCAAAGGATCCTTCTGGCAGCTGAATGGAGAATATTCTGTAGGGGAAGAAGAGTGGAGGCAGAAAGGCAGGTCATTGCAGTAGTGCAGGTGACATGCAATGGTGACCAGCACCTGGCCATTGCTGTTTGCCCTCCCCAATGCCCCAGAGAATTGTAGGCTCATTTGCCTTTTGAGGCTGTGCTTTTCTGTCAAGAGTACACAGATCTCTTTCCCCAGCCCTCAGCCTACAATCTGACATGTCAGTGGTTCTCCACCTGTGGTTACCCCTCAGCTTCAACCTGAATGAGGACCCAACAGGCCACACACCCCAGACAGGATCTGGAGGGAAAGCTTTGGGCTAAGAGAAGCAATGGAGCTAAACACCAGTTCCAACTTTGTCCCTTTCTCTACCCATTTAAGAACCTATGATAGCATGTGCATGAGTGAAAATGATGCCCTTACTGAAAGAAACCTCTGTTCTCTTTGTTATGCACTCACAAACTCAGTACCTTAATTGTTATAGATAACAGGTGGTTTGTAATGTACCAAATACACCAGCTGCTTTAACCAGGTTGTCAACACTGGAGTTGAGAATCCCTTTCCAGAATTCCCCTTGAGGTATCTGGTTATAAAATGCCTTGCCCAGCCCTTCTGTCCTCAGTGTTTCTGGACTCATGAACCTGGACATCGGTTTCTAGGGGACAAGAGCCACACCTTCTCCTTCTCTGGTCTAGTTCACTGTGAGGACTGAGGGGGAGATGAGCAGAGGGTAGCAGAATCTCAGGCACAGAAGCCTCCAAGCCTCTAATTAGCATCAATCCCTCCCCTTGTGAGGCTGCTGAACCAGAAGGGAACTTGGAGTCAATCCAGCCCTCTGGTTTCCCAGAGGAAAAAAATCGACCCTTAGGGAGGTCAAGTTTCTGGCCCAGGACCACACAGCCAGGACAAGCAGGTGAAGACTGTGGATGACAAGCTGGGTGAGGAAGTCCTCCCTCTCACCAGTCCATGCTACACTCTACCAATGCTGAAGGAAACATGCAGAGGGAACAATCCTCTTCATGTCACTGCAACTCTCATGTCCATTCTACACAGTAGGAACAAATGGAGTAATTACCCCCATTTCATAAGTAGAATAAGCAAAGACAAAATTTCCATTGAGTGGTCTAGACAATATGTTGGATTGAGGGGATGGGACACTGAAAATCCTGGATTGATCCTTTTTAAAACTTTGGAGAGGGAAAACTTGGAGTAAATATGATTATAGACAGTATGTAATTCTTCTGTGAAGCTCCAGAGAGCAGAATGAGAACCAGTAGCAGCCACGAGAAGGAGGTTTAATAGCAGTAAGATTTTTTGACACTGGGGCACTTGAAAAGGGAATGAACTAGCTGGAGAGATGGTGAGTTCCTGACCCCTGGAAAGAACAGAGTCAGGGCTACCCCTGAGGGGACTCAGGCTCTCCACCGGCAGCAAGACTCTGAAGTCCCCTCCAGGCCAGTATGCACCAATTCTGTGCACAGGGAACTTGGCACTGGGTTCTGCCCCTTTGTAACCAGGAAGAGTTTCTCCCATCCACTTAGCTAGAGGCATTCTCCTCAATAAAGCCCTCCCAGAGGATTGCAACTGAATGTATTTCATCTTGTAAGGATCGGATGAGGAGAAAAGGCCTTAAATCATGAGACTTCCATTGTACCCGTGAAAGACTTCCGATGTTATGAGCTTAGCAGTTGCCAGAGAGTGTTATGGAAACTCCTTTTTGGGTGATCTCTGAGGACAAGGTGGGTATCCATGGACCTCAGGACTTCGGATAAAACAGTGTACAGGCAGAGGATGGACTCCATGACCTCTCACCATTCCCCCCAGTCTGTTCCAGATATAATTCTATGATAAAACCATTAGGGGGCCCAGAGGTGGCTTAGCCTCATTTCTCCCATTCTGGTGATTGAACACTTTTTTAAAAACCCTATAAACCCTAAACCGTAATTCTTTCACAGCAAAGGGAAAGACAGTGCAGCCATGCACAGTTTGAGCAAGGGAGAGGTTAAAAGCAAAGGAAGATTTGTTTAGATTGTGGTTGTCTTTTTTTTTTGTTTGGGGTTGGTGGGTGGGGGGCACTAAATGTGAAGTTTGATGACTGAACAAAAGCAGAGGAAAAGAGAAAAAAGAATGTGAAAAAACTCGGGCCTGCAGTTTTCTGACAAACAGAAGGGAAACCCAAACTCTGCTCATTATGGCGCATATTTATGGCAGATCATAACATTAAATTACAACTCCACAGCCTCGGCCAGGACTGCGGAGTTCTTCCCATGTGCTTCCAATTAAGTGCGTTTGAAGTTGCCCTGGATATTTATTTGTAGGGGATTTACTGCGCAAAACGATTAAAGTTTGCTCTTTTTAGGAGTTGGGGGTCAGTTTCAGTGGGTGGGGAAGCTGGAAAAGGGAAAGAGTTACCTAGAAAGAGAAAGGGGGTCTGCGAGGATACCCCAATGACTATGTATGTGTGTCTTAAAGTACACACAAACACACACACAAGGGCCCTTTGTTTTCAGCATGGTGAGGAGCCAACATCTCTGACTGTGATTTTGTTTATAGGAAATCCTTTATAATGCACTTTTAGTGTTTCCATATGGAATTCTCATAGGACATTTCCCAGCACCACTCCCCTTTTTTTTATTTGGATAAGGCAAGAGAAAAGGGACTGTACATTCCAAAGATTCATAGTCATTCCGGATCAAATTCAATGGATTTTGGCAAGAGTTGAAAAACCCAGATGCAGGGCTTCAGCCTCCTGCTGAGCCGCCTCCAGCTGCGAGTGTCTGGTGGAGGCACTTTGTAAAATCATGAAAACCCTATTAAATTCATGAAATATGATATACTGTCATTTCAGACTAACTTTCCATTGAACTGTCCATGAAGAGAGAATTTGGTTAACTTGCTAAAGACAGGAGAAGTTGCAAGGCTGGGGCAGGGTTGGGAGGCGGGAGGTGCTATTGAAGAAAGAGGCCAAAGGAGTGTTGGGAATTCCAGGGAGGTTACAGATTTCTGTCAAGTCGGAGAGCTCCTGAGCAGCCCAGCAGGACCCAGCTTTCTCAAGGTGCAAGACTTCTCAGAAAATGGTGTGGGTGCCATTCCTCTCCTGAGCTGGTGAACATCCTATTGGGGCCAGGGTAGCTGCTGGGATGATCAATTTCAGAGCACATGGAATTCCAGCTATCCCTCAGCAGACATTTCAGTTCAGCACACCCTTGTTTTACAGCTGAGCAGTGAAGGGTAAAAAGAGAGAGAAAGGGAGAATTGTTTGCCCAAGCTCCAGCGAATCAAAATCCCAGGGCCCTAAATCCCAGTTTGGTTCTTTCCACCAAAGCATGCCTCTTCCCTGGCTAAATGAGGTGGAGACCGTCCCTGAGGGCCCTGGCTGTCTTTGCCTCACAGCAGAGCTGCTGACAATGTTGTTTTTTGCATAAACTCACAGCCCAGAGTCCTCCCAGCTATGAAATGGCCCATCCTAAAGAAGTTGGACAGTCTCAGTTCATTTCCTATTGAACTATAATTCACATCATAAAATATACTGCATGTTTATTTTTCAATAGGACTCAGTGAAAAGTCCCAGGGGTGAACTGATTTTGTTTTCTGAAAACTGCCACAGGACACAGGCAATTACAGGAGCTCACATGTGTGTGTGCAGACCTTGTCTTGCTTGAAAGCAAAGTGGGAGCATTTGTCTCAAATCTTAGCAGCCTTAGAGATCTAAAGTCCAGACCCCTGGAATTCAAGGGCAGACATGAACATTAGAACTCACCTGTCATCCACCAAAGGTCCCTGACATTGGAATGTCACACCCTGCAATCAGTAACATTTCTGACCCAGCTGCCAGGGGCAGCTTCATACACAGAAAATGATCAGAATAAAGACTGACATCGACTAAGTGCTGACAGTGTGCTAAGGCACTGTTCTAAGGTCTAGACAAGAATTTAATCATATCATCCTAACAGTTCTATGATGTAGTGATAGTATTACCTCCATTTGGCAGATGAGAAAACTGATGCAAGTTGTCCGAGTTCTCACAACTGAAATTACATTACTGTCATGCGTGGCTGAGCCAGTGTGTGGACCTCAGCAGACAAGCTCTAAGGGCCTGAGATCTTAAATTGCTTACAACCCTCCCCTCTCCCACCCTCACCCCCCAAAACACAGACCTAAATACCAGATGTCAATCACTCAGGTACAAATTCTCCCCCTTCTCACCTGCATTGAAGGTGCATTTTTTTAATTAAACTTTTCCTACTCTCTCCTTACCCTTTTGATATGCAAATACCACTGAGTGATCATACCTTAAGTCACTAACCACCTAAGCCAGGGCTTCTTCAAGTGTAACAGCCAATGCATCTCCTAGCAGTCCTGATGAAACGCAGATGCTCATTGTGTAGGTCTGAGGCGGAACTTGAGATTGAGCATTTCTAACAAGCTCCCAGCCGTTGGCACACTTCAAGTATCAAGGCTCTAGGCTGTTCACCTGATTGATTCCTGCCACCAAAAGAGGCACCCTGACACAACAAGAGTCCTGGGTGCATGGAGTGAAAGCTCATGTAGAAGGCAGTGGCTGGTAGAACATTTCATAATTTTACAGCTGTCATCCAGGCTAGCCCAATTGCCACATTGGGGAAGTACTGTCTTTGGAGCCACTAGAAGTCCTTTGATTTTAATATTTGCATGCAAACAGCCAGATGACACAGGAACAGAGTGTCCAACATCTCTAGCTTCATGGCAGGGAGCAATGTTAGGTAATCCCTGAGATCAAGAACAGTCAGCACCAAATGCCTCCCTTCTATCCTGGGAGGAAAATCACTGACCAAAAGGAACTGGCCCTGGGATGATAGTTTTCATCTTCCTGATGGGTGTTTATTTGAAATATAAAGTGAGGGAATTACATTAAATGACTTTTCAACCTCTTCCCCCCACCTACTCAATCAATGAGTCTATAGAGTCCTATACAATAAATACGAATTCTACCCATTGTCTGGATGTCTAAATATTGTGTTGTCTTTGTTGCTGACATCACATTCCAGGATATCATATGGTACCAGCTTTGCTTCCAGCTGGAAGTTGACCACCATAAAAACACAGCTTCCAGGTGAACCTGAGACCCCATTCCCAGGCTACCTTTTAGGAAACAGATGCAGGAAGGTTGGTTCCCCACAGTGGCCATTAACACTGCCCAAGACCCTAGACTAGAAGGCAGGAGTCTGATCCCCAGAGCTCTGCTCCACGGCCAAAGCACATCATGTTGTATTCCTACCCACTCTGATGACCCTGCACAGCCAAAAGCAACAGGAATTTGAGCAGAAAAGGGCAATACTTGACTCTGCCCTGTTTTGTCTGGCAAAGGGCAGCAAAGCACTGTGGCCTAATCAGGGAGGTGCAGAAGGTAGTTCAAGTCCAGCAGCCTGGGCCCAAATCTTCCCATGTCTGAATTGATTATTCACTACTAGAGTGGGGGGTTGGAGAAGGACCACAGTAGCCTGTGTAATCAGGATGCAGAGAAAACCCACAGTGCTATTTTCTGTCCTCTCTCTCCTGGCCGTGAATATTATTCCTGGCCAAGGTTGGATACAGAGTAGATGAGCAATAAGGTGAAGCAATTCCTTTGGGTGATCATTGGCCATAAATCAGATACTCCATCTCCAACCTGATGGAGTCCAAAAGGACCCCTTGGAACCTACATTGTCGAACTAAAGATCCAGGGTTCTGTATCAAAGCTATACAGTAGAAATGTAATGTGGGCTGCCAGTGTGAGTCCATGTGAGCTGGGACAGAAATAACAATAATATTATTATTGTTAACAAAATCCTAAAAATGACATTCTTACACATGGTAAGCATTTCCTCAATCTTATGTAAAGGATAAATAAAAGGATTTTTAGATAACTGTTCTATTTTTATCAATCTTTAGTTTACAAGCTAAGTAAAAACTTCAGGCTTGCTATACAAATACAACTTGAAACATTAGCATCTTCCCCACCTTCCAGCCAGTCTGTTGCTACTAAGGTCCTTCACTATGGCTCAGCGAGTGGGACACCAACCCCATATGCCGAGGGCTGTGGGTTCAAACCCAGCCCCGGCTGAACTGCATCAAAAATTAGCCGGGTGCTGTGGTGGGTGCCTGTAATCCCAGCTACTTGGGAGGCTGAAGCAAGAGAATTGCTTAAGCCCAAGAGCTGGAGGTTGCTGTGAGCTGTGACTCCACAGCACTCTACCAAGGGTGATAGAGTGAGACTCTGTCTCCACAAAAAAAAAAAAAAAAATTCTGTATCTATAACTGATCAGTGGAGAGAACATTGGACAGCACATAAAAAACACCTGTCAAAGTTTTTCAACACACGAAGTGTGTAGAGTTGTTTTCTACATTTAAATTTGATTGGAATGATGACCCTGATTATCAGAGCATGGAGTGCTGGTAGAGCACAGATTGCATGGATGTGGGGATTTGGAGAACAGAGTTGAGGGTTTGGGGGCAGAGGAAAGTGTTGTTTGTTCACTACTAGAGTGACGGGTATGAAAAGGACCACTCAAGCACACAGTATCAGGATCCAGAGTATTAGGAAAGGCACTATAGCAACAGGGTGTTTCAGTATGAAACACATCACTGAGTGCTCAGATATTGGATTGAGGTTCAAGAGAACCAGGGCACTGGGAGGGAAAAGCAGAATTTGAACAATCCATGGCTTTCTCTGGTCAGGAAATGGCACTGCATGTTTTTTCCACAAGCTTCAGGGATCACTTGCTAAGTCATCTTTGTTGCTCATTTTGTCTTTGGAACAGCAGGTCCAGCTTCTCCTTCCCTTCCTCCATGACCCCCTCTTCTCCTGTCTCCTGGACCAGTCCTTGCCTCTACCAGAAGAAGGCATCAGCACAGGTGGGGAAGACCAGAGCAGAGTAGGGACAGCCTTCCAAATGCCCAGATACTAGGCCCACCACAACTCTTGGCACTTCTCTGATATCTTCCTTATAAAACATGGGACAATACTGTCTAGTCTGATAGATTGGAGGCTGAATCAGATGTATTTCAGCTCTAAATTCTGGAACTCTCAGAAGCAAAGCTGAACTCTATACAGCCTGTCTTATCATCAAAGAGAGGCTCCCATACACAGAGTCATGGCTCATCACAACCCTGACTCAACACCCAAGCAGTGGTCACAGCTGGTCAGAATAGACTCCCATCAGGCAATCACCTAGAAACACACTCACTCATACACACATTTCCACCAGCCCTATAGGAGCTCATCCCCTCCAGAAATTACTGCTCCCTTCTCCAGAATGTAATGCTTCCCTCTTTTCAAACCCATCTAGACTTTCACACTTCTATAGAACCTTTTGGCAACATCTCATTTATTCAGCCTTTTACCTATTCAATATTTTCTACCTACTTGTGCAATGCCTTTTTAAACTATTTCCTTGCATTATAAAAGTAATAATATGCCTTCACACTCTGTCAGTGTGTGTGTATCTGTTAGAATACCCTCCTTAACCATAATGTTATGCAAAAAGCAGGCTCTCATTTAAAATGAGTTAGAATAATGATCTTCAGAATGTCTCCATGAAGAATTAATAACAGTTAACATTTATCTGGCACTTAACAGTGTGGCCAGCACTGTGCTAAGCACTTTGCATGTAAGATCTTATTTCATCAATACTCCTATAAGGTAGATAGTATTTATATTCTCGTGTAGATTTTTAAATCAAAACGCTGAAGCATAGGTTCTAGAACTCAAGACAATCTGGCTTAAAACCTCACACTTTTGCCACTGCACTAAACTGTCTTTCCAATTAACTATTAAGTGACCTGAGTCACATAGGCATGAAATGAATTGCTAGAAGTCATGTGGTTGGGACTAGAAATTGTGTACTATCTCTGAGATCTCGTGGCCTCACATGTAGACAGGAAACAACAAAGCCTGTAATGACACACAGAGCCTCCATTTCCCCTTCCAGAAAAAGCAAGCAGTAATACTTTCCTAGTAGGGCTGCTCTGAGAGTTAGGACTAAGAAAGACTCTCACACTTGCCCTGGCAGATGCTAGGTGCTCTCTCAGTGGGAGCCTCCTGCCTCTTCCCCACCTCCCAGACAGTCTTTCTTTCACACACTTGAAGGCTTGCACATCCTTGTTCAATTTGCTTAACTCAATCTCTGATGTTTGGAGCCAACATCAGACTAAGCTGGATGCCTCAGCATATTCATTAAGGAGACTTCCCCCACCCTCACCAACAGTCATGAAGATGTGGTGCAGAAATGAGGTCACAGGGCCGTGGCACTCATGCTTTGTGAAGCCCCTCTCGCTGAAGCATGCAGATTTCATGCAAGAAAAAGGAAACCACCCATCATGGGCTGGAGGAAAGCATCTATTCTGTGAGGACTATCCCCTCCCTCTGTCCATCGGGAACTTCTCCCCCCAGCACCCTTCTAAACTCTGCCTGTGCACCCCATTGCTCTCCTGCCTTGCCATGGTGGCATAAGGCTAAATCAATTAATGTGGGTAAACCATGTGGAAATGCTTGGCTTGCCAAGTGCTGTCCATAAGTTTAAAATACTATTGGAAGCAGTGGAAATTGGCACAGCTACCTAGAACAAAATTAATCTCACCCCCAGGACTCCTGAGCTTGATGTTGGTTAATGGAGGCATGTGCAGCTAGAACTGGAGCTTTGTTCAAACACTGCAGATATATGTCAAACCCTTATTGGGGAGCAGGGATTGTTAGAATTAAAAGGGAAGGAAGACAGCCAGATAGGTATTTCCCTAGATATAGGAATCCCAGGAACTAGACAAAAGAAAGGCAGTAAATTACAAAGAGAAGCCTGGTCTGGGTCTCTCCAAGGGGCTAGAGTTGACTCTACCGTTACTTGTGTGTGTGTTTATGCACCCATCAGTTTTCCCACACACACTCATCTTTGCCATCTGATACCCTACAAGACTCCTGATGAAGGAGGCAAAACAGAGGCAGCCTCATCTGGAGGGTGGATGCAGCACGCAGCTGTAGGGAACCATGAGACCTGCCTCAGGAAAGCAGCTAGGTTTGTTCCTGTCATAGCTACTGTCTAGTCAGGGCTCCCCCAGAGAAGCAGAACCCAGTAGGAGATATGTACATATTAATACAAAGAGATGTATTGCAAGGAACCGGCTTAAATGATGGTGGGGCTGGCTGGGCACATTCGGAATCCAATGAGCATCCATTGGGAAGGGCAGGCTGCCGCTCTCGGCCACATGGAGAATCTCCCTGTTCTCAGGATAGCTTCAGTGCCATGTCTGAGGACTTTCCACTGATCATATCAGGTCCTCCCGTATCATGGAGGACAATCCCCCTTCAGTAAAAGTCAACCAGCTGCAGCCCTTAATCACAACTGCAAAGTGTTCTTACACCAACACCTGATCAGGGTTTAATTGGCTAACCTGGGACTGTAGCCTCACCAGGATGACCCAGGAGATGGCCCAGAAACCTGCCTTCACAGCTGCTCTCTGCTCCTCGCCATGCAGCCTCCACCCCCCTTCCCTGCTGTCACTCCCTCTGCTGCCTCAGTGGCTCTCAGATGTCCCTGTCCTCCAGGAATGACCTTTGAGCTGTCTGTCAACCAATCCCATTCAAACCTCAAACAGGCCTCCAAAGAAAGTTAGCTGAATATCTTTATCAATTGGTAAGTGTCTCCTGTCACTTCTCAAGTGAATTTCAGAAACAGCCTCCCAACTTGTCTCAAGCCTCCAAATCCACATTGCCAGGAGGGATGCTTCTAAGCTAGGAGCCTCGGCTGGGAAGTCACTGAAAGGGTTCTGAGCAGAGGAGGGGCCCATGGTGTATATTCCAAAGATTCGTTGGCTGCTGTGTGGAGAACAGACAGAAGATGGGCAGAGAAACTGGTCTAGGCACTGATTCTCATAATCCAGAAGAGAAGTGATGATGCCTTAAGTTCAGTCACTTAGCAGGAAAGGTGATGAAAAAATTGATACCAGATATAATTTGGAGGTGGACCTAACAGGAATTGCTGGTGCACTGGGGAACGAGGTGTGAGTGAGAGACTGGGGAGCCTCACAGGAGGGTCAGGTGTGGGAAAGTGCAAGCCGGTCAATATACCTGGTCAGAGGTGCCAACACCACTTGCATTTTACTATATGGAACTTTCAATAAATGGGCCACCCACAAATTTACACTGCAGTTATGGCTCACACATGTGATGGACACCCTGATACCCAGAACATTCTCAAGTGCCTACTAATGGAGATTGAGTCAGCCAGGGCTCTGCTGTTTGTGTATTTGCCCAGGTAGGTTATTTCTGCTGTGATTTACCTATAGAATAGATGTTCCTGATCTGAAATGACCTCTCTGTAGAGAGGACATTTAAAAGCCATTCAATAGTTGAGACTTAACAGGATGAGAGTGGAAGATTCTTGCCCCAACATTTCTCCTGCAGATGTCTTAGGTGGTCTGCTCAGGCAGGGCCTTGTCATAACTTGTGGGGCCCTGGGTACTTACCTTTGTAAGTCCCTTCCTCCATAAAAAATATTAAAAATTACATTTTATGACTGTGTTGGTGTTGAGACAAATATAATACAGGCTGGATTATGTGCACATTTTTGTGCTCATTAAAAAATATATTTAAAGCATTTTTCCTGGGCCCCTAAAAGTATTACAGGCTATGGCAGTTGTGCTTACTATGCTCAGTGGATAAATCAGCCCTGTGCCTAGGAAGAAAAAGAATGAGTATCCTGACTTTCCAGAAATTTTCTCTGAGGCCTCTGATCAGTCTCTCGGCCACTCCAGACGTCTGCCGTTCATTCTCAGGAGCATCTCTCTGCTGCCTTTAAGCGTTAAGCCCCCAAGATTCTAACTAAAGCACACAGACCTTTCACTTCATTCTTAACTTTCTTACCCCAGGAAAGACTCTTACCCCAAACTATAATATTAAGCTTGTTTTCTTCCTCGGGATAGCCTTCTCTCATCAAATCATATGCTGGTGTATGCAGCCACTGGTTTCCAAAAAGCAGTCATAAAATCATAATGAGTATGGAGATACCAATGTGAAAATGACAGAGAGAAAGACATAAACATTCAAATCAATATATAAATATAAACAAGTCTATAAACCAAACCCTGGAGGCATTTTAAAAGCATCGTATAGCATTTATATCTCTTACTTTGCACAGCAGAACTTTCAAAGGAAATTCATTTAATTCTATTGCTCACACCCCCTAGCCTCCTTCTAGGAACAATCGCTAATAACCAGCACAATTACTGCCTCCCTCCTGATCAAGGGTTCATTTCAGAAGCTCATTCTTGAATTCATTATCGTGGTGGCAGTGAGTGGAACTGCAGCCAATGTGGCCATATGACAGTGCCCCTTGCGCTCATTCAGTTAGGTTCAGCGAGATGCCTGAGACGATTTTGGCCCTCACCTGCTCTGACTGTTAGGAAAATAGTTTCCTCTCAATTATGTGGCCCGATTTAAAGAAACAAGTCAAGACTTAAGAAGAGAGCAGATAATACTGTTTTGTTGCAGGTTTGATGGATGGATGCCCTCCCTCCGGACATCACTGTGGCCCTCTCTCTCCAGAGTGAAGGGAACATAACACAGCATCCAGCCCCTCAGCAGGGACACAGACAAAGAGGACACAGTGCTGTCTGAGCACAGGCACCGTTCTCAGTTCTTTTCAGGTACTTGCCTGTCTAATCCCCCTGACAACCTGAGAGGTCACCGCAGGGCCAAGTATAGGATTTGTGGGGGCCAGAGCAGAAAACCAGAGGTAATTAAAAACAAAAAAGCAGAGACAATAAGATGCAATTAAAGATACTAACATATAAAACGTTTTTCTTTCTTCCATAAATAGTGTCTCTCTCTCTTTCTCCCTATCTCCCTCCTTCCCTATCTTGGTGCTTTCATTTGCTATTTAATGTCATGCTCCTTGAAATACAAGGAAATTTGCCAGATGTGTGCAGACGTTCACAGGCATTGGGGCCTTATTACGTAATCCAGTGTACTCCCAAAAAACTCACTGGCTGCCAGGGGTCCCCCACACCCTACGCCACACACAACAGCTTCCAATTTGTCCTGGAGGATCCAAGCAGGAGAGTAGGAATTGAGCCAGCAACTCCTCATCCCATAGGTCTCCACCTCTACCACAACTAACAGTGAACAGACAACCCCCAAGGCATGGCAACCTTATGTGCCAGGATGGGCTTGGTATCAGGATGGGGCTAAGATAATATAGGGCACATGCACTTAACTGTGACACTCTTCAGCACCTGTGCACACCTCTGCATGGCAGGCATCAGCAATCACTGGGTGGGGGACAAAGAGGGAGAGGCTAGGCAGGGCTCTGGGCACCAAACAGCAGGGGAGTGGGCAGCACAACCAGGTCAGCAGCAGAACACAGGATCCATGTACCACTGGATTTTACTTACAAAACACAAATTTAAGCTTTTGAATAACCGAAAAAGATCATCTGTAAGTTGATCAGCCAAAGGACTGTAATAAATTGGTCAACATATAGAAATGGACAACATAAGTAACTTCCATAGAGTACATGTGGTGCATGTCTGGTCTCTGAAAATTAGAGCAACTTAAAGAAGGTGGTCAACTATAGAGGTTCTACTGTATTTGAATTATTAGGACTTTCAAGAGGAGATAGTACAACCCTTCCTTATGCAAGGCCAAATGCAATGGTGCTGGTTGCATGCCCATAAAGCTGACCCTGAGTCAATTTTATCACCATCCTCACTTTGCAGAAGAGAGAACTCAGGACCTATAATCTTCCCAAGGTTATGGTGCAAAGAAATAGAAGTGCGAAACATAAGACTCAGACTTTCTCATCTGCTCCAGATCCTCATTCTTTACCACTTCCCTAGGCTTATGCCTTATGCCCCCAAACCTGGCTGCCTCTACCTCAGGGTGATCAGCATTGCACCACATGATATGGTACAAAGCAAAAGAAAGTGTATGGCTCAGGCTGCACCATCATGCTGACTCCTTCACCAACCAGCTAAATCCATGACCTTCGCAAGTCACTTAACTTTTCTGAGCTACCCCATGGGAGTGCTGTAGGGAAAAAGCTATGAGGTCACAAAAGTGCACTTCTATCAAAGCATTTAGTGTCCAATGAGACTGCCCTAAAACAGAACCCAGATATCTCAGCCATCTCCTCCTCTCCTAGGCTTTTCCCCACACTCCCTAGAAAGCTGACCCAGGCCCTGATTGCCACCCCCCAAGGGAGATAGCTTGCAATGGAGTGGAATGGAAATATTCTATGGCCATATAATAAGAAAGGGACAAAGTTGGAAAAGCTCACCATTTACAGGTATAATATTTTCTGGTTCTCTGTAAAAATACTTTGATTTTATCATCTTCATTCTAGGGTGGATTTTTTTCCCCTAGCTATTCAGTACAACAGACTAGAACCCTCCATTAGTGATACAGAAGGGATCCCCAACCAGCCTGAGCAGATGTTTGCTAAATGAACACCTAGTATGTACCAGGCACTGGACTGGTTTTATTTTTCTTCCAAATCAATTGATCATACTGGCCCATTTATAGGCATTGACATGAGGGAATGCCAGTGATCCTCATACTTTTAAGTCTTTTCTGCTGAATTAGAGTGACTCCCACTTCCTTGGACAAGTTTGGGAGCATTCCCTTTGGTCTTACCCAAGAAGCCTCTGCTTTGTCAGGACTGGCTGAGAAATGTGAATATTCAGAGCCTCTGGTGCTGCTGGTTATTGCACTACCTCACGTGAGGTGAGGGCACAACCAGGTATATACATGAGGCTGCCCTACATTTTGGAGACCAGGACTTGTTATAGCAGTGTCAGGCTGCTGCCCAGATTAAGCCAAATAGATCTAAAAATCCACCAGAATTTATGGTCTAAACTTCAGCCAAGAAAGCTTAATTCATGAAATATCAGAAGGTTGTGGATGAACCGTGCAATGGTCAGTGGTAATGGCCATTAATGAGAGAACATGTGTAAAGCACTGAGCACCATGCCTGGCACACAGTAGGTATGCAAATAATGTCAGACCCTGATGAAAATGTAATCTCTGCTGGAGAGAGTTCGTGAGCACAGTAATTTGTCACTCGTTCCTGAGGAGGATTAGAGGATATTTGCCCTGGACCAGGAGTGTGAGAGTAATGGATACCCTGATCAAAACTGGAAGAAGATGAAAAAAGAAATTTGTGGGCAGGCCAGGGCTCCATGTGTGTGACTTTTCCATGGGCTGGCTCTGGCCTCACCTTGAGGATGAGGTTAGCACTGGATCTAGGATGTGAAATGTAAAAGGATTTACCCCTACTCTCTTCTGCTACAATACCCTCCCCTGAGCCCTGGAACAGGTGACCATGATGTGTCTTGCCTTGAGACACAAAAAGTCACTCCGGTTCTTTCAAAGAATTCTCTTCTTTTTTTATATTGAGGCCAAAAAGGCTTGTGATTTCTCACAGTAGAGCATAGACACTTGAGTGCTTTCTCCAGAGCAAAAATTGGTTGACACTCCCCACTGATGGATTTAAACATTTTGACTCAATTCATTCAAATTCCTGTCAGTTTAGTCAATTGATGTCGTATCAAATATCTGTCAGCACAACCAGCTAAGTCGATTAGACACCTGGTCCTTTTAGTTAGCTAACTTGTTATTTCTGAAAACAAAAATAAAACATCAAGATAAAAATAACCCACCAATTTAGTTAACTACTGATTGATAAATTCTATCAAAAAGTACATTTTGTCAAACTACTTTGATCTTTCCTCCCCTGCACTGAATCCACTGAATCAATCAGTCGTTGGGAGGGGGTGGTATTGAACAGATGTGTCAGCTTGCTGAACAAGCAGGGAGGTGAACTTCAGAAATGAATCTTCAGAAAATTCCATCAGTGTGGCCTCAGTCACCCACAGCAGCAATGAGAAATGAGATCCTGTTAAATGTACAACAGGTAATCACCAATCATGGCAATTCTGTACTTTGAATAGCATTTTTCTATTCTTTTTAGAAATT
Organism: Arctocebus calabarensis; assembly: GCA_963573935.1. NCBI lineage: Eukaryota > Metazoa > Chordata > Mammalia > Primates > Lorisidae > Arctocebus > Arctocebus calabarensis. The sequence goes on from CAUYON010140976.1 coordinate 41,495, forward strand.
CACCTATCCTGTCTCTTGTTCGTTCATAACTGATAAGGAAACGGGTATCATTTCCCAGAGAATGATTTGATCTGTGTCCTGGATTGCCTATCAAAAATCAACAAGCAGCTGGCAGGGGCACTGAACACTGACAGTTCACTCTATCACATCCCTTGAATGTTGTAATTCTGAAAGGTGTGAGTCCTACCGAGTCCAGAGGGTTATGGTAAACTAGTGGTTAATGTAATCTATTTTAAGTCTGAACTGGGTTAAAATTAGGTTCTTTCTTTGTCAAAACTGAAACCATTAAAGCTGGTCTTTTCCATTCTCCTCTCTCTGCCTTATCTCTTTTTACAAGTCTCAGCTCTCATCCCTTCTCATACAGCTCCTTGAAGCATGCTCCTAACCCCAGAGCTCCCCCAGCAAGGAGACCATTTAATAGACCAACTCACACTGAGGGGTTGTTGACTTGCTGTACTGATTTTCCCAGGGGTGCTGTGTTTCAGAAGAGGTCTATACTTTTCCCACAGGAATGAATTACTAATAGTATAATTTCAGATGCTTGATAACCGGACAGTGTCTAAGTGTTAGGAGACATGGCTTTAACAAAATCGGGTATTTGAAGAGCCATCTAACTTAGAGAATGAGAACACATTCACTCTCAGATGTGGTCATGCAGAATTAAATGGCCCACTTTTATTGGATTCATATTTTCCACTAGCCAAATTTTCTCCTAGTCAGGGACATTTCTGCAGTGGGAATCAGCTATTATTTATAGCGAGGCACTCACCTCCTGCAAGTCACTTTTCTAATTCTTCTCTGTTGCCCAACAGTGGTACTTTGTCAATCCCTGTGGTTTATTGACTGAGTTTCAATGTCTGAGGTGAACAAATTACTTCAAGAGTGAACATGATGCAAAAAGGTCATTTTTCACTGGTTTCTAAATGATGGAATTGCTGTAAGATCCAATTGGTCCTAATGTCAGGAGCCAATGCACCGTCAAAAGGATGCCAATTTCCATAATCCATATCATCAGCAACATAATTTTGTAGGGTACACAATATTTACAATTTTTTAATTTCTTGGTAAATATCTAGCAAAATCCAGATAAAATTATTTTGTAGTTAAAATACTTCAAATCATAAAGTGTACTCTAAAACCTACTGAAACTATACTACATAGGAACAACTGTGCTTATAAATGCACCAAGGGCATCGATAACCAATGGGTGCACATTTATTCATTACATCAGTGGATATGGGTTAGGTCTAGGGAAAATTATTGCACAGCCAAGACCAAGTCTATGCCTACCTCAGTAGTCTCGAAATTTTGTTTTTGTTGGGGTTTTTTGTTATTGTTTTATCTTAATTTTAGCTCCATGAGTATGCTTACACATGTGAATTTCTTTACTGTGCAATTCTATTAGAAAAAAATATTTTTGAGCAGACACCTCCAAAATGTTTATTTAATTCCAAATTACATTTATGTGCTTACATCAGCCTGTATGTCAAGGCTTAAGACACCACATAATAAAGAGGGTCATCTTTAATGATTAAGAACATAAATCCTTATCTAAAGTAGACTTCATAATTTTGAAAAAAAAAATATTTTGGCCTATAACTCTCCTCATGGCTTGTTTAATTGTCATTGCCTTTACCTGACAATGTAGCTGCTGATGAGGAAACAGTAGCCCCACCACGTTCTTCTGAATTATTTGGGCTTGCATTAGTCTTCTTTGCAGGGATCTTATTAACTTGAGTCTCCGTTTTGTATAATTCCCTCTACAATGAGACTTCACTCTTACCCAGAATGACCATCATAATGATATAGCATTAATAACCAATTGAAAGCCTGTATGCAGGCAGTCTGGTACCAGAGCCTGCACAAGCAACCACCAACCTCTTAACTTTGCAATGCTGGTCTTCACACAGGGTAGTCAAGGACTAAATGTGACAGGTGACAACTTGAAAGACAATCTGAGCCGGGGATGTCTTGTAGTAAATGCTAGTAAAGCTTAATTTCCTTCTTAATTTGTAAATAAAAATATACATAAAAGTCCTTATATTTTCTACCCACACCCCAATGGACTGTCTTATGTTCCCTTATGTTCAGACCAAACACCACACTTTGGGGACAGCTGGGTTTAGTTCGTTTTAAATACAGTCCTCAGCTCAGCACCCATAGCACAGTGGTTACTGTGTCAGTCACATACACTGAGGGTGACGGGTTCGAATCCAGCCTGAACCAGCTAAACAACAATAACATCTATAACCGAAAAATAGCCAGGCATTGTGGTGGGCACTTGTACCAGCTACTTGGGAGGCTGAGGCAAGAGGATCGCTTAAGCCCAAGAGTTTGAGGATGCTGTGAGCTATGACACCACAGCACTCTGCTGAGGGTGACGTAGTGAGACTCTGTCTCAACAAAAATTAACTTATTAATTAATTAATTAAAATAAAATACAGTGCCCTCTGGAAAGGAAAAGTGAAGGTTCCCCTGGAGACAAGTCAGACATCATACCTTGGGAGTGTTGTCATCCCGGGGCACCAGGAAACATTACAGTCCTTTAAAGGAAAGCTGATATGGTCTAATTTTCATCCTCATTAGATTTTTCCGGGTACACTAAGAAGAATGGATTGTGGAGGATACGCAGATATCAGGTGTGATAACAGGAGAAATGATAATGGCATGAGTTAAGGTTGCAACCTTTAAATTAGAGAGAAGTGGGCAGATGCACTAGATATGAAAGATTTGGTTATAAACTTGCCCAAGGTTGAACAGCTGGTAAGCATCAGAGCTAAGTTTAGATCCTAGGTCTCCTCACTCCCAACGCAATGATTTTTCTTCTGGTTTGCCATGTCAAAGAACACCTGGCCCCTCGGTTTTATCTTCCCCCAGACAGACAGGTGATCAGGAGCCCGGCCAGCAGCCTGCGGTCTCCAGCAGGGTGATGAAGGAAGGCCGAAGGGACGGAAATGTGCTGCCTTTTCCAGATGCATTCGTCTGTGCAGGATACCCGAGGCAGCTCCATGAGATTTGTTTCCAGGGTATTGAATCCCTTACTGAAATAACACATTTCCCAGTGACAACAAACAGAAACTCCGAGTAACTATTTCTTTAAGTCCAGGCCTTAATAAGAACCATAACCCACCCAGCTGGGGGGCGGAAGGTGATGTGGAAGTACCAACTTGTGAGGGAAAGAAACAAACTCTTTTAATCACTCCCACCAGGGAGCCTTCATCTCTCCTGGGGTTTGAAACCCATCCTTCTATATGAGGAAAAAGTTGCCTACTCCAAAAATTCCTTTCTAATTATCCCATCCCTCTTCTTCACTGCTCCAATCTCACATCACAGGATCTGGTTCCTTTTATCTATCAATCAGGGGGAAGCATAGAAAACAGAAACCACTACAGGTAGTTAAAGCAGAAAAGGATTTAATATAGCAATTTAGGGCTTACAAAATTTGGGGCAGGATTGCAGGAAGAAGCTCTAGAGATGGGAGAAAAATTCTCCTGAACACCACTAAATGGATCCACCATACGAGCTGATACATCTGAGGTTACCACTGAAACTACTGCATTCAAGAACCCACCACTGTTATTCCAGGAATCAGGAAGTTGAAACCACCATGCCACTGCAGCCACAAAGCCCGCAAAGCTAGAGACTGAGTGCTGAGGGACAGGAAAACTTCCTATGTTCATGACGGTACTCCCATCCAAAAGCAGCAAAGGAGCCAGAAGTGTGCTTCACTTACACATTCTAAATTTTGTCTAAATGCCTGTAATTGACAGGGTCTAATTTTCTTCTAAAACACTAGCTGCAAGGGATGCTGAGAAACTTAATTTTTGCAGTCCAGCCTCTTGGGCGCAGTAAGATACCCTAGAAGGAGGTTTGAACATGTCAAGCTACACGTCCAGCCACAGAGATTTTCCACATAATAGATCCTGTGTTGTTTTCATGTGTCTAACAACAGTTCCTAGAGGACAAGAATGACGGATTCCACATTCCTCAAGGCTACAAGTCTTGCAAATGAGAGGTCCTTGCTAAGGATGGACAAATAACTAACCAATGAAGTGCTTTAAATAATTTAATATTTTTATACTTCGCATTCTTGTTCTTTTCATGAATTTAAATGTTTTCTCGGCATTCAACCCCTTTAAAGGAAATGTTGGTTAATATCTCTTGGGGACAGACCCACAAGGAGGCCAGAGGGGAGAGTATATTCATTCCACAATTAGTGGGTTGACTGTGTCTGTAAAACTGATCCCTAGTCAGGGTCATCTCCCTAAAAGATATTTCTGCCAGTGAAATTCAACCAACAGGAAACTAACTTCCTGCAAAAGTAGAGGCCAACAGATCTTTCTTACATGATTTGTCACCCCATTTTGGCAGCAGAGCCCCTCCACATTGGTAGGCAAGTGCCCCTATACTATTCTATGTAGTTGCTAGGAGGACTAAATAAGATAATATAAGTGTGATATCAGAACACCTTAAATATTAGTTACTTCCTTTCCCCCAAGAACCCTTTCCTCCCTGAAAAATGAACTTTTCTGGGTTCTTGCTAGGAGATTACCTAATCTGATCCTTAAAGAAGTATTAATGGCTAATGTATTAGTTATCTATCAATATGTGACAAACTGCCCAAATTTAGCAGCTTAAAACAATAATAAATACTTATTATCTTCTCAAAGTCTTTGCCCAGGAATCCAGGAGCAGCTAGGTTGTTCTGCTTTAGAAGATCTAGTAAGATTGCAGTCAAGACATTAGCCAGGGCTGTGGTCATCTGAAGGCTTGACTGGGGCTGCAGGAGCCACGCTCGAAGTGGCTCACTCAGGTTACTGACAAGTGATTGTTGGCAAGAGATTTCAGTTCCTCTCCATGAGGGATTCCATAAAGCTGCTTGAGTGTTGTCATGACAAGGCAGCAGTTTCCCCCCCCGCAAGTGACCCCAAGGTTGGAGCAGTAATGTTTTTCATAACTTAGCTCCAAAAGTCGCAGGCTATCATTTCCACCAGGTCCTATTGGTTACACGGGTAAGCTCTGTGAATACCAGGAAACAAGGAACCTTGAGGTCCACCTTGGAGGAGGACTGGCACACCTCAAAAGAGCCTTTATAATAATTAGCTTTTCCAGTTACTATTATTCTTTGCACTCTCTTTGTGATCTGGGAGGGATTGGAATACCTCAATGCAACAGTGTTAGACATCCTTAGAAATACTTTTATCTCTGTGCACATTTTGGATCTGTAGTGCACTCATGAGACATTCAGAAAATATGTGAAGAATGTATAAATTTTTCCTTTAAGTAACATATAGTACGCCCAAATATGGACCAAGTCAAGGGATACAGTATCTATGAGCATTTATTTTACATATTTATGTATGCAGATTATGTATTATGTATATGTATATATGTAATAGAATGCCATCATCCACAAAATGAAATGAAATAAAGAATTTAGGAATATAAAAGCTATGATAAAAGCACTAGGGATGATCACTGAATTCCTTTTACATATATCTATACATACACATTCTCTCTTTCTCTTTATATATGTGACAGATGTGAATTATAATTATAAAACAAAATATCAATATTGTAAATATATTTATTAATACACAAATTATTATTTATAATCTAATAAATTATTAAATGGTTATTAAATTCGATGATTATTAATAAATTATTCATACCAATTAATGATTTGATTGTTATTGAATAATTCTATGTTAATTTAGAAATTTTTAATTTTTAAATTTTTAAAAATTTAATTTTAAAACACTAATCATTAAACTAATAAATTTTTAAGGCTTGGCACAGTGGCAGGCATCTGGAATCCCACCACTTTGAGAGGGCAAAGAAGGAAGATCACTTGATCCCAGGAGTTCAAGATCAGCCTGGGCAACACAGACCTTGAATTTACAAAGAAAAAAATTTTTTAATTAGCCGGGCTTGGTAGCATGATCCTATAGTCCCAGCTACTTGAGAGGCTGAGGTAGGAGGATTCCTTGAGCCCAGGATTTTGAGGTTTAAAAAAAAAGTAGATAATTATTTCATAACTAAAGAACAATAAATTATCACTTGCCAACAAATAAAATTGTTAATAAATAAATAAGAAAATATTAAAATTAATAAAAATTGATGAGTATAAGAAAAACATTTTTCTTTGCAAGGAGGTAATCAATGCTGCCTAACTGTAAAATCTGGAATTTTTGAAAAGATAACAAGTTCTTAATATTTGTTAAAATAGTTCTTTTGCTTTCTAAGCCTTATAGGATTATAAAAACTAAAAATATTTCCTGTGATGAATAAATATTTATACGAACTGTAATTTTTTTTAGTTTCACTTTAATTCATTTTTTAAACAAATTCATGTAATACATTTGTATTTAAAAATTAGCTCTTAAAGTATGGTACTGTTCTTAGAAAATTATTCTTTTCTAAATCTTCAATTATTTTTATTTTTATTTATTTTCTTTCAAATTAATACAAGGATACAAATTTTTAGGTTACATTGTTCTCATTTCCAAAGTAAAGTTCAAGTTGTAGTTGAGCCCTTCACCCAGGGGGCGTGCTGAACACCCTCACATTGTGCACATTAGGTGAGATCCCACCACTTGTCCTCTGTCCTCCCACCAAGTGCCCTTGCTAGACTCTCTTTGTGTTTTATTGTTGATATGAGCGTATAATTGTTTATATATTGGTTTTATATTAGTATTGAGTACACTGGATATTTTTTTCTGTTCTTGGGATACTTTACTAAAAAGAATGTGTTTCACTTCCATCCAAGTAAACACAAAAGATACAAAGTCTCCATCTTTTCTGATGGCCGAATAGTACTCCATGGTATACATATGCCACAGTTTGTTAATCCATTCATGGGTCGATGGGCATTTGGGTTGCTTCCAAGATTTGGCTGTTTCTTCTGCTGCTTGTGAATATAAACAGAGATATCTGAAAGGATAGTTCCCAATACCTATAATGGCCATATCTGCATCTGAGAAATGGCAATAATTTTCTGTCCTTTTCCTTGAACTCTTTAGTAGTTGAAGTTTCCACAATGAATACGTAGAATTTTATGAGCATGATAATGAGAGGCTTAGAATAATAAGGATATGATTTTTTGTGGATGGTATCGTTGCCTCATTTTTAATACATATCCCTCAAAATTTTTATATCTTAACACCTCAAATACCCCTGAAGGTGTATTTGGTGTTTAGAGGAGTGGTCTACCTGCTTCTTGTCCTACCAGATCAGAATGTGGACTGAATGAAACCAAAGACAGAGGATCCAGGTCCCTACATGATCCATTTGTTCTCCCTCAATCTGTGAGCCTTATTAATACCCCTAACCAGAGCTGGACCCCAGGTGAAGGCAAATCACTAATCCCTGGGGTCTGAAACTCTTGGAATCCTATCAAATCCTACCTTTCCTTAGTTCACAGTGGCCACATCGGCCTCATGCATGAAAGAATTAGGAACATTACTCAAAAAGCAATGGAGTTGTTAAACAGATGGACAGTGCCTAGAAGAGGAATGCCTGTGAGATGTGAAAAACAGAAAGAAGCAGGATAAAGAGCCCATTAATGCCCAATTAAACCTCTCTTAAAATTTGACCTTAGGAAAATGATAATATTTAAAATTTTTCTACCAACAGGCAAGTTTTTGGTTTTCATGACTTTTTTCTATACACAATCTACTGAGGTTTCTCACCAAGAATTTTGAGTGCAACAATTCCTTGTGTATAGGGCTGTCCAAAATATTTCAGAATATTCAGCTCCCTTGGCCTCCACCCGATAAACACTGGTGGTTCCTCTCAGCCATTTCCAACAACCACAAGATGCCCCTGCACCTGCCTTCCCACCCCGTTCTCCAGTGGAAACCGCTGCAGCCCCATTTCTGATCATTTACAGTTAACTTTCTGGTTTCCATTAGAGAAAAAAGAGCTTTTTCTTGCTCAACATTGAATCCACTGTGACTGGTTCATAATAGATTCTCAACAAACATTTCTGAACAAATGAACAATATCTAGCACAGAATCTGCTATGGAGAAATCGAAGCTTAAATACTTACTTTCACAAGCCCATGCTCATTGGATCCCTGGCATTTGGAGTCTTTAGAGCTTGGGGACAAGCCCAGAAAAGAAGGGCAGAGAGAGGTAAAATGACACTTGATGATACCTACTGCACACCAGGCAGTGTGCTGGGCCTGGGTGCATTTTTTTATGAGCTAGTCCTCATAAGACAAGGAGAATCTGGGCCAATATGGCACTGTAGTAAGTGGTAGAGCTGGAATTGGTCTTTGTTCCAAAGTCCATGCTCTTTTTGTTCCACCCTCTGTGACCTTCCCAGTGGGTTTTGTTCATCAACACCCACCCTCCTTTTAGGAAACATATCTTCAGCAATTTCACAACAAGCTCAATTTATTTTCCAGTAATGTCCAGACACATTCCATCTTTTCAGAGTCTTGGTTGTTTAAATATAGCCAACTTATCTGCCCCATTACCTCAGTCAAGCTTTAGAGGGGTCAAGCGACAAGCATCTTGGCAAATGCCTTCAGCCACTTCCAAAATGCACATGTTCCTTAATGCTTAGTTAATGTGACCCTAACTGACTTCTTGGGGAATCTGAGAAAAGCTCATTTTGTGAATTTTGATTAGGCATGGAGAGGATAAAGATGGAATTGTTTGTTCTCTTCTCCATGCCAAGTCCACTCTGCATTTTCCTCTTGGGTAGCTGGTCCAAAAGATACCTATTTCCAAGTGTAGCTGGCTTGCCAGGAGGCAGACAGCAATGGGACAGAAGAGCCCCATTGCTTCTTCATAGGGAAGACTGCTGCTCCATCCTTCAGGGGATGTGTGGAGGGAAGAAGAGAGGGAAAAGAAAGCCCGATCAGAGAGCCTTCAGCTGCTCAGAAGGCAGTGCCCCCTTCCAAACAAGGGCACAAGGCCCAGGCACACTCACCTGTCCCCCACCCCATTCCCTCTGCAGCCTTGCTTCACTTTCTCCTTGGCACCTCCCTACCATCCTGCTGTCACTGCTCCTACACTGTGGCTTCATTTTCTCTTCTCTCCTCTCCTCCTCAACTTTTTCTCCTTGTTCTTCTTTCCTTCTTCCTATGTCTGTCTAAAATCCCTTCATGCATCCACTCTCTCCCTCCTTTCTGCCAATCACGACTCTATTTCCCTCCTCACTGCCTCCACAAAATGCCCCTTTCTACTCTGGATGGGCTTTCTCTGCTCACTCTGCTTCAGCTTTGCACACACTCATGTGACTACCCGAGATTCTTACTAGTACCCTCCATTCAAACCTCCACCCCCCACCTCTCCATCAGCGTTTCTCATGGAAGTTCACAGCAAGACTTCATGAGGCCACCATAACTAAAGCCTCCTAACTTTGATTCACCCCCACATAGGTCCAGACGGCCCATCTTTTCTATCCTCTTTACGGTCAGGCAAATCAATCACCCATCTGTCTCTCCTCTCTGTGGTCTTGTGCAGGTTTATAAAGTAAAGGTGAGCGTTCCATTTAGATATTTCAATAAGGCTCAGTGCCCATAGCACAATAGTTACAGTGCTGGCCACATACACCAAGGCTGGTGGGTTCGAACCCAGCCCAGGTCAGCTAAACAACTATGACAACTGCAACAAAAAAAAAAATAGCCAGGATCGTGGCAGGCACCTGCTACTTGAGAGGCTGAGACAAAAGAATTGCTTAAGCCCAGGAGTTTGAGGTTGCCATAACCTGTGATGCCACGGCATTCTACGGAGGGCAACATAGTGAGACTCTGTCCCCACCCCACCCCCCAAAAAATAGATAGTTCAATAACTGAGTGAGCATCCATTTCCATACATTATACATTTTATTTCCAAAATTGTGCACACCTACAGCTAGCTTCCTCAGGAGCATGCTGTTACTACAACCCCACACAGGCTGTATGGGAAGGAGAGATTTACTTCCACCAGCCAAGACACACAATGAAAAAGACTGGAATGCTTGCCATCTCCTTTTGTCTGGAGATAGAGAATGTAAATGGTGTTTAATTACAGTCATAAATCTAACTTTTGTTTTGGTTTGGTTTGGTCATTGCTAAATCTAATCTGATATTGCTCGTTTACTGAATGCCTACTGAATGACCACTAAGCAAAACTTCTGAAATAAGTGAAGATTATTTGCAGACCCTCTCCCACCCTCTTCCCGTAGCTGCCTACATCCATAGCACTGCCCAGTTATACCCCAAGAAGCCTGTGCTCAGACCTGAGTGAGCAGGAAAATCACCTGGTGCTTATGCAAATACAGACTGTGCTCTGGGCACAGGGATGAGAGCTGCATTTCTAGAAAGCTCCCAGGTAAAGCTGATCCTGAGCTCCCCCTCAACTGGAGTAGCAAGGGAGTAAAATGTGTGCAGCCCGAGCATACTGGGCTAAGAGGTTGCCGTGGGACCAGAGGAGGCTGACTGCCTGGATCAGGGATCCATCCTGCAGAGAAGCTGGGGCCAGCACAGGTGGGCCCCCTGGGTAGAACTGTGGGAGACGGAAAACAGATGTTGTCTTCAGAATGTCTTAACTCCTGAGCCGACTGGGAGAATGAACATGTTTCCCCTAAGTGCATAGCATGAAGCAGCCCCCCGCAGACTCAGTTCTTCCCAGAAATTTTTATTTTAAAAATAAAAAGAGGTTAGAGTCAACTCTTTTATAAGTCATGTTGGCCTTAATATGCAACTATTGTTTAATATTATTTTATAACCAGTCTAATCAGCATTCCAGAAAACTAAGCTTCTCCACCCTGGCCTTGGATGCAGAGTTGCATTCCCAGAAGCAAATGTGTCCAGTTCAAGAAGCAAGGAACTTAATCATAGAGCACCTTGGAAGAGCTTTGATAAAGTAGTGTTTTGAGATAATTTATCCATCACCAGTGGCAAGGTAGAGAGGAACTGGGGTGCCTGCGATTGGGGAGATCAACTAGATCCAGCTTGAGCTGAGGAGGTCCTGACCCAAAGAGAGAAAACAGGCCCATCTAGAAAAGTCCTAGAAAGAAAACTTGATGGCTTAGCTATTGCTGTTAAACAGGATGCAGTGAATGTGGGCTCACTAGATACAACATCAAAGGGTCACCTCACTTTAAAGTATCCTGTGAGAAGGGCATGGCTAGCTCCTGTGAGTCCCTTCCAGACCCAGCTGGCATCTGAGAAAGAGCATCCAAGGCAGCCCCCGTTCACCCCCACCACGGCCTTGCAACTCATGGCAGAACTCCCATGGCAGGCTATGCTTAAAGTCTCTGCTGTCTCAGAGAGATAGAGCCCCAGGCCTGCTGGCCACCAGCCATCTCTAACCTCAGACAGTCTCAGATGGCCCTGAGGAGATTATGCTGCCTCTGACTCCTGCCCCACCAAGCCTGACCCCCTGGCCCCAGTGAGTCAGGCTCCTTGCAGCCCAGATCAGCCTTGTTGGGCTGAAGCTGCCAAGAAAAGCTCAGAGCTTCCCCTAATAAAAGACAGCACTCAGCCACCTCTTATGCAACCCAGCCCTAAGCAAGACGCCTCTCACCTTAGCCCAACTGCTGGCCTATTTACCTGCTCTGTCCTCCTAGTGACCTGGATTCATCCCCTGGATGACCTCCCTGTGACATGACCCACCATCCCGGGGGTCTTTTGCCAAATAAGCACCCAGCCCCGCGCACCTGATTTCTCACTTTCAGTGGCATTCACAGGCTCAGGGACTGGCATAGCCCCTGCATGGGCCAGGGACCCAGCCTGACTCAGCAAGCTCCTTTCAGAGTGAGGCTGTCACTATGCTCCTCATAGCACAGTGGCAGAGAGTTTGGGGGAATTGTCTGGTGAGCCAGGTGGAAGAAAAATCAAGAGGGCTTCCCTAAATAAAGGAAGGCTTAGAATCAATCTCGAAAGTGCTCTTGGCCAGGAAAGGGAGTCCATGCATTCTGTGCAGACTTCACGAACAAAACTGAAGCAGCATGGCTCCAGGGATTTGATGTCAGCTCCATAGATACAAGGGTTTCTAGCAAGCAGAACTGTTCACAGCAAGAACAGCCTGCTTCGTGGGGTTGTGGGATGCCAGCCAATAGAACCTAGATGTCCATCTGCCAGACGTACCAAGGTATGGATTCCTTCATCATTGGAGAGAGAGCGAAGAACAATCCTTTCAGTCCAGAGGTTGTAGAAGTTTATAAAAATGCTCCTTGCATCAATTTTGAGGTCTTGAGCAAAATTAATCAATTAACAAATACCTAGAGAACCTACTAATCACTTTTCCTTCTCCAGAGCTGCTGTGACTTCAATAACTCAGTTGGTTAGAAGATGCCTTAAATGAAGCCATTTGAGATTCACTCCCCCACCCCCCAATGACCAGTTCACTGGTATCCTCAAACCCAACAGACCTTGGGGTGGGAAGATTTGACTCTGCACTAATTAACACTAGCAGTTTGAGAAACCCCTCCAAGCATGGGCCCCTTCCCACCCCTGGCAGCAGGAACATGCTAGAAGGCACAGCTCCTGTCCATTGGTCACCGGGATGGTTCTGCATCCCCACTAGGAATGAATGGTCTTTTAAAAACAAGAGTCAAGAGAATTTCAAAATTAGTACAATAGAACAGGAGCCATATTTTCTAAACATTGGAAGAATTTGGGTATAAACATAGCCTGAGAACTCCCAGAATCTGGCTCTGACACCTTCCTTTGGTCTTTGATTGCCTACTGACATCGCTCCCATGCTCCACCAGGGTCTGCATTGGGACTACCTGGCCCAAACTATTTTCTCCAACATTTCTTTGGCCTAGAGCATGCTCCTTTCTGTTCCCTGCTCAGCCAAGTCCTCTCCTCAACACCATGTGGGCACTATAGCTGCTCTGTGCTCCACAGGCTTTGAGCACTTTCTTCCCAAGACCCAGTGCCTGTTCCCTGCTCTCTCCCAGCCTTGCAAATGTAAGCTTAAAAGGCCTGGATCTTCCAGCTCTGATCCTTCCAGGGTAGCCCACAGGTGCATAGTTGGGACAGTTCTTACAAAAAGGATGGAAAAGCTGCTTTGTTTGGGAGCCCCTCATCAGACATTTGAGGCCTGGGATTTCAGAGAGACCTGGGACTGATCCAAACAGCCCGCTCTGTCCATATTTCTGAGGGAGAAGGGGAGGAGTGGGCAGCAGGAGGGCACGAGCGCTCCCACCAGATCATAATGTGTTCTTGGAAGCAGATTTAATGGACTGGCGCTGAGCTGAGCTGGAAAGCGGTTCTGAGGCCCTCAGCCTGGACGTGGCTTGAGCAGGGATTTCACATCCAGTCCTAACAAGTGGCGACGCCTTATGGAAACTTTTGAAAGGTGTTCTGTTTCACACCAGCTAGCCTGTACTTCATCTGGCTGCTCTAGCCATCTTTCCCTTCAGTCTGGGAGCACAAAAAAAGGAGAAAACTAAAGTGACTGAGCACCTACTACGTGCCAGGAGCCAAGTCAGCAATGCCACCACCCTGTGAGCCCTCTGTTGCCCTTGGAAGAAGGAGACATGGAAGCCCACTCAGCTGTGCCTCGTGGCAGAGCACAGGGTGAAGCGGAGGCGGCTTAGCCTTACAGCCTGTGCTCTTCCTGGACACGGCGACATTTTCTTTTCAAGGCCATTGTTACTGCACTTCTTACCCCTACCCAAAGCCAAAACTCCCGCATTTTAACAGAATGAACATTCCAATGCCAGAGGAACTCTGTGTTCCCTAGAGGAAACACAATCCGTTTATTCCTGCTGAGGATAGAGATGAAGACTCGAGAAAAAGAACGCTAGCCCGAGGGCCTGTGCTCAGACTGAGGGGCCTCTGCACCACCCAACTAGGCCCCGCGTGGAGTAACAGAGGAGCCCAGGGTAGGAACTGGGTCTAACCTCAACTGCAGCCAGCGACTCGGATTCCGGGTCTTTGCATCCTACAAACATCACAACAAAGCAAGCTTGCTCTGGATAATGCAGAGAGTTACATCTATGTATGAATCAATTACTATTTTGCTTTTCCAGGCCTGATTTCTCTGTCAATGGGAATGTTAATCTGCAAGCAGGAGGGACATGTAGGTGCTGGAGAAAGTAGCTTTCAGGAGGGGGGCACGCCAGAGCCTCCTTCCCTTGTGCATTCATTTCTTAATTCCTTAAACATTTGTCCTGGGATTATTAGGTGTCAGGCTTTCTGCTGGGTGGCACAAATATAGAAATTAAAAATGTAAAAGTCTGTGTTACTAAAAGGCTCACTATGTATACACCCTTTTTATCAAAAGAAATATTAAAATGTTCGAAGTTTTGTGGTTAGAAAATAATTCCTGAACATACTCATTCTCAACTCCTACCTGTACACCTGAGGGCCATTACTTAAGAAAAAGATGTAGAAAAATATATATATGTAAATCATATAGTCAAGAAAAACAATACATACATACATATATGTGTATATATATGTACATATGTACATATATGTATGTATGTATATATGTATGTATGTATTGTTTTTCTTGATTATATGATTTACATTGTTTTCATATTTTAGTATTTCTGACATCAGGATGCATCTTACATTTATGATTGGCAGTATTTTCTTCTTTCTTGCTGATACATAAAATAATGATTTATCTTATAGTAATAACATCTTGGATACAATGATATATTTAGAATAAAAACCTTTATCATTATCATTTCAGCTAGAATTTTAAGAGATTTCACAGCCACTCAATCCAACACAAGGTCTTTCCAGAACATTTCTAGTTTGTCCAGATGTATGGTGTGGTGCAGATCATGTGTCTAGGCGTCTGGTTGCCGCACTTTCTTTACACAGGGTTGGCTTGGAGGGAAATTTCTGCCACTGTTCTGAGGATGCTGTATCACCTCTTGGCCACCAGAGGGGGATGGTGCACGGGAGAAGGAAAGGTTCTCCAGCTTGTTGGATTTCACTCTCTCCTAAAGGGTTTCACTCTCTCCTGAACCTTTCCAGCATGTTCCCTCCACGTCTTGTGTGGTTCCTTCCTGAAACCCCACTTGCAGGCTCAGAATAGAGAGAAAGGCACTGGTTCCAGAGTAATGGCAGTGTCGGAGTCGGTTGGATCTGATTGATGTCCACAGATCCACCCCATTGGCTTAAAGGACTCTTCCTGGGGTGAAGACAGGTACTAGACATGACAAGGAGTTCTACCTCCTGAAATGCAGGGCTGATGGGTGACTTCACACTATTCTTCAACAGTGGAGACTCCTGAGACCCAGGGGATTTGTAAAGTTCTCCAAGGAAAGGTCCCCATCTGGTAGTCACTGTAGCTTTGGTTATGATCCCTTCCTCCCCTCCTACCTCCCTGCCTTCCTCCCTTCCTTTCTTCATATTTTTTTAACTGTTTTTTAACTTCAGGTTAATTTGAGGGTATAAATAGGTTACAAAGTTTGCATTTGTTAGGGAAATTCCCTCTTATAATTGTGTCCCACCCCCAGGAGTTGTGCCATACACCCTAAAATTGTGCCCATTAAGTGGGCACCCATTCCCTTCCCTCCTCCCTTCTCCCTCTTCCCTCATTCACCCTCACTGAACCTTGAGTTGATTTAAGTTTTTCTTTGATGTGGGCATGTAGTAGAGCATCAACTGGCTACATATTAGTGCTGAATACATTGGATACTTGCTTCTCCATTCTTGTGATACTTTACTAAGAAGAATGTGTTTCAACTCCATCCAGGTTAATACAAAAGATGTAAAGTCTACATCTTTTTGATGGCTGAATAGTACTCCATGCTATACATATACCACAGTTTATTAATCCATTCCTGGGTTGGTGGGCATTTAGGTTGTTTCCACATTTTGGCAATTGTAAATTGAACTGCAATAAGCAATCTAGGGCAAATGTCCTTATGATGAAAGAAAGAAGAAAGAGACAGAGAGACAGGGGAAGGGAGGGAGGGATGGAGGGAAGGAAAGAATGATGAAAGGAAGGAGAGGAGGCTACAAATAAACACAAAATCTGCTATAAGAAAAAATACTGAATCACATAGAGTATGTGATAGAAGAACACTGAGGGGGTGGGGGAGTGGTCTGGGAAGTCATCTCTAGCAAGTGCTGATGGAAGCGAAGCCTAGAGGAGATGCAGGAGCTGACCAGGAAAAGCAGGGGAGGCCCTCAGGCCACTAGCTTAGCATCAGCAGAGGCCTAGTGCTGGAAAGCACTCAGCACCTGCTAGGCATTGAAAGGAAGCCAGTGTGGAGCCCAAAGTCATGTGGTAAGAGAAGAGTAGGACCAGCTACTGTATAATGAGAGCCTAGCAATGCCCAGCCTTGTACACCACCTTAAAAAAGTGCTTTTTATTTTTATTTTTATTTTTTTGTCTCCATTTTTTAATAAAATGTCAATATGTTTTTTTCTCAATATGCCATATTGTCATTTTAGGGCTTTTTACTTTTAAAATATTAAGGGAGAACAAATGTTTTCAGTTACATGGATCATTTTTATAATGCTTGAGTACGGGCTATAGGTGTGCCCATCACTCAAATAGTGTTCATAGTACCCGTTAGGTTGGTTTATCCCCTCCTTGCCCTTCCTCCTGGTTGCTTTCCACTGAGTTTTACCTCTGCACATGTGTGCTGATCAATTAGTTCCAATTTAATAGTGAGAACATGTGGTGTTTGTTTTTCCATTCTTGCAATGCTTCGCTTAGGAGAATGGTCTCTAGTTCCACCTAGATTATTGCAAAAGGTATTAATTCATCTTTTTTATGGCTGAGAAGTATTCCATGGTGTACATATACCACATTTTATTAATCAAGATGTGCTTTTTCACCTGAAATGGTTAAAGGGTTTTAAGCAGGGGGATGACATGAATGGATTGGGGTTTTAATATGACAACTGTGCCTTGCAGAGCATGGCTTGGGGGATAAACCTGAGAAAAAATCGAGATGCCCAAATGAGAACCACTGGAGAAGTAGTAAGAGATGATAGTAGCTTACTGGTGACTGCGACATGTAGATATTTTAGAGACCAAGTTATGGAATTTGGAAAGAGAAGAAGAAGGGAGTCTGACTCCTGAGTTTTTTGAAGAAGCAGCTTAGAAAGACAAAGGACTTTTCTAGGGATGGGTGCCTGAGAGGGAAAACAGAGTTTGGGAAAGTAACATTATGACTCATTTCAGTATATCAATTTTAAGCTACTTCTGAAATATCCATGCACAACTGTGAAGTAGACAATAGAATCTATTAATTCATCACTTAAACCTGGGCTAGCAATATGAGATTTGAGAGTGATGGGCAACACAGATGGAAAGTAGAGCCTTGGGGAGGGCCATTCACCTGGGCAGGACCACTGGTGAGGAGGAGACAGCCCAGAGTAGAGCTCTATAGAATGCCCATGTTTATAAGAGGAGCAGCCAGCCTAGCAGAACACGAAGAAGCAAACGAGAGAGGATTGGGAGTCTAGGTTAAAGAATGTATCAAGGAGAGATGATCAACTCTTAGAACACCACTGAGTAGTCCAGCAGGGTAAGGATGGAAATGCATTCGGAATTGCCAACACAAATGCTTCTGTGGCACAATCTGGTAGTGCATAGTATCGGAATTGCCAACACAGAGGGGACAGAAACCAGACTGCGATGGGCTAAGGAGAGAAAAGGGACCACCGAGTACTCATTTAAGGATGCAGTCTTTAGTCTAAAGTGGAAGCAGTCCATCCAGCTATTGTAGTTATTCCCTACCTGTGTTCCACTGCTTGATGAAAACATGGAAAAGTTAGAGGGTTGGCTTTATCCTGGCAAAGACCCCCACCCCCCACAGCAGCATCAGGAGAGCAAGAGGACCAAGAGAGCAGAAAGAAGTAACACAATGGGCCATGAATCTAAGCTGGCCAAGGAGGAAAGGGAAGAGAGTCGGCTGGCAAATCCAATGTATTCGAGGTCTCCAGGAGGTCTCCAGGCTGTGTCAGGGCCACCAAGCAGGAAAGCCAAAAACACAGGAGGAAGAGACCAGAGAAGAGGTCTGTTTCATGAGGTTTCATAGTACATGTGATGTCCAGACTGTGCTGTGACTTTGGAAACTGGTGTCTGAAAAGAGAGCATGGGAAAGGCCACTGGAGATGAGGAGGGCAGGCCCCAAGAAGCTGGAGAACAGGATGATGTGTTGTCTGCCTGGACACTGCGCTTACTGAAAATGACTGGAGTGGGGAAGAAGACAACAGGTGGGAGCTCCTACATGAAAGCCAGAAACGGCAGTGAGCAGTTAGGGAGGAGAGAGTGGCCAGCTAGGACATGTTCAAGGAGGATGGCTTCTGGTGAGTGGTGGGCAGATGAGAGAGTAAAGAACAAGAAATCTGCTCATCAGGAATAAGAGAGGCAACAGTCCAGGGAAATGGAACTAACACAGGGTTAGGAAGGAGACTTCATGCCTTTGGAAGAGAACTCTGCAATCCTTACACAGTATCTCCAGTTTGCAGGAGGGGTGTAGGAATGGCAGCACCCATGTTAGGGATCTGTGATCACTCTCCCAAGAAAGTGTCCTTCAACACAGGGTATGCAGCATGAAGCAATGAGGAAAACTCTAGACCATATTGTGATGAGACTGTGTGTAGGTTCGAAACCACATCTCAAAAAAGCAATAAAGTAAACAAAGACACAACTGAACTAGAGGAGGTCAAAGAAGAAGAGCAAAACTAACTGAATGGAAAGGAGAGAGTACAGCACTCAGGTGACTGCCAGACAAAGCCAGCAGACTGAGGGCCTGGGGCACAGGAAGTGAGCCACAGCATATGCCCTGGGCCTGGTGGCGATGGAAAGGAAGGCCCACATGGAGAGGCCTGGATGTACACAGCTTCCAGGAAAACATGTCCGAACTTCACTGCTCCTGGAGAAGGATGGGGGGGAGAGCTGGAAAGGGCACCAAGACAGAGAGAGGAGAAGGGCTGAAGGCCAAGTGTAAGCAACAGAGTCTCCAGAGCAATTCACAAGACAGGTTTCTCTTAGTCCCCCAGCCAGAACCGGATCTGTGTGTTTACACCAAGGGGGAAAGTACACATCACTATAGCTACCATAATAAAATGGAACAAAAGGCAAAATGAAAGCAAGAAAAAATATTTCAGTGATTAGAAACTGAAGAGAAACTTCTAACTAAGTCGTCAGGGAAATCTTTCATAGCACAAATGGACTTGGAGAATGGGGGGACATTTTGAAAGGTAAGGATGGAGGAATGGCCTCTGGCCCCTCTGGTACCACCAGCTACAAAAACAGTAGGTGCCATGTAAGTCACTGCTGGACCCTGGATGAACCTCATGCTCCTGAGGGCTCAGCCCAGCCTCAGCCCTGCCCTCCAGGCCCCACCCTGACTCAGAGTCCTTTCCCTGTCTCTCTCTCCAGGCATCCGATAGATGAGTGGCCAGCCCCTGAAGGAGATGTCTGACAGCCACAGCAGCCCTCTCCTACCAGGGCCTCTGTCCAGCAGATACCAACTCTATGAGGCTGAACCGACCAGCCCTACCTGGTCCTCAACCTCCCAGGACACTCACCCAGCTCTGCCCCTCCTGGAAATGCCTGAAGAAAAGGTGAGGAATGTCCTTCCCAGATAGGGAATGGAGAGGGTGGGGAAAGTGGAAGATGCTGCTTTCCTGGCTTCTCAGTGGACATGTTATACCCCAAGTCAGCGCTTCAGCCCCCAGTCAGGTACAAGGTAATACCACGGAGGGTCTGTCGAGCCTTCAGTATAAAATGTGACTCCGTGTGAAACATGATTTGAAGGACAGTTAGAGAATACACACACTCACAAACTAGTCTTCCAACCGATCTCTAAAATCGTCCCTCTTAAACCTGCCCTCCGCAGTTCCCCTGTTGTCTCCGAAGCAAGGCCTTTGTTAACATGCAGGCCATGAGTATCCTCTGAACACAGACAGACTGAGGCAGACTTACCGGCCACGACCACAGCAGAGAGGGACACAAGGCAGCTGGGACAGCTCTATAGGGCTGCCCTGATGTGGAGGAGCTTCCAAATATTCACTCATCACTACATGAAATTATAATAGGGCCTGGATCTGCCACACATACGTGTTTATCATAATGTCTTTCAGTGTTGTGATAATAGCATTTCAGTATGCTTGCTTTTCTTTATAATCCTATTTATTTTCTTTCTACATTTACAAATACTATCCTGGACAGAAGTACCTGGGCTTCACCAAACCACCCAAAGCAACGCTCTGACATGCAGCAGTCCCAGGAAGGGCCAGCTGCTCTGGGCACTCCACGCACCATTAGACAGTGGGCATGTGTTTCACCTTTGTCTCATGATTCTTTATTTTTATCCAAAAACTTAGTAGTCACCTCTGACTCCAAATGCCTCTGCTCTCGGAAAGCAGCATTATTTACACATATCTTGTTATTTCTTCTCCTAAAAGGCTCTCCGGTCATCCAACGATGATAGTCACATTGTGAAAATTGAAAAGCCCAATGAAAGGAGTAAAAGGAAAGAAAGTGGGTTGGCCCATCGGGGCTCTCCAGGCCAGTGGGGCATCAGCCTCTTCCAAGCAGTGGGCTACCTCACGGGTGACATGAAACAGTGTAGCGCCTGGCTGGAAGGTAGGCCATTTCCCCTGGGGAAGGCACCCCCAGGCCAGCACAAGGACACAACAAGCCTTCTGGTTTGGAATGAGGAAGGTTCCCTCTTGAAGGCTCCCTCATTTGGGGGAAATTCAGCCCTGAGCTGCCTCCGGTGGGCGTCAGTCATAGCCCTACTGACCTGGAATTCTTACGGTTTCAGAATTTAACACATTTTGCTGAATTTAGCTCTTTGCAAATTGTTCATGCCTGGGTGAAATAGATATAAGACATCCCCATAAGACATGTCAGCCATTTCCCAAGCAAGCTGAATGGCCATTCCCTCAATCGTTCCACAGCCATTTATTATGTACCTACTGTGTGCCAAGAAAATATTGGCATCACTCTTCCAAAGTTTCAGGGTTCTTTCTTTTTAATTTCTTCCTGCATTAAATGCTTCAATGAATATCACACACACCCCCACCCCCACTTGCACCCCCACGTGCTCAGGTAGTCCTGGAAACCAAAGCAGAGAACAAGACAGAATGTAGTTCCCGCTACTACACCTGACTTCCTTGGGCCCCGATTCAATACTGATTTTCACAGCTGGACTAAAACAATTTCTTGCCCAGCTTCTTTTCTTTGTGCTACTTTCTCTGCTGCTCAAATACCAGCCTTCAACTGAGTCATACGGCACTACAAAAAAAAGAAAGAAAAAGAATTTTCCTTCCCTCCCAACTCCATCTTTTGGACCAATAAATTTTCCTTGGAATGTTCCTTGGGGCTTCCTTGCCAACCAAGCTGATGGCTGGAACGGCATTAAATTGGTCTCAGCACGGTGCCTTAGTCTGTATGGTGAAACTACCATTCAAGGCAGAGAGATTGCTATGTCACTCAGAGACTTGGACTGGATGCCGGTACACCCCCACCTGCACCTCTCTCCCCACCCAGGCTAAAGGCAGGGAAATGTCCTGGCCTGGACATCCCTGAAACGCCTGTGGTCAGCAGGGCAGCTCAGGCTGGACCTACTGATGGTTCTCTTGTCTCTTCCAGATAAGCACCTGGCCCTCCAGTTCACAAATTGGGTCCTGAGGGGGGCTGCCCAGGTGATGTTTGTCAACAACCCTCTCAGTGGACTCCTCATCTTCATTGGACTCCTGATTCAGAACCCCTGGTGGACAATTTCTGGGGGCCTGGGGACAGTGGCCTCAACCTTAACTGCCCTCATCTTGAGCCAGGACAGGTGAGTTCCTCTCTGTGGGGGGGTCTTGGCAAGATGCGAGGGGCAGACAGGTGCAGAGGTGTTTACTTAAGTGACCAGCAACCTTGTCCTACCAGCCAGCCCGTCTCTTGAGTATCAACTTTGAGCAGGTTGCTGGCAGTCCTTGCAGAATTAAACTTTTGTTCACAGTTCCAGGCCCCATTTTACTGGAGAGCCTTCTGGAAACACTCCTTCTGAGGGAGGTCCAGGAACATCTAAGATTTCCCTCATGAAATCTACTATCTAATTGAGAGAGAGAAAATTAACAGGCAATAAATGCCGCAGATGAGACAATAGGGAGTAGGGCGCCGGCCCCATATACTGAGGGTGGTGGGTTCAAACCCGGCCCCAGCCGAACAGCAAAACAAAAAAATAGCCGGGTGTTGTGGCGGGCGCCTATAGTTCCCGCTACTTGGGAGGCTGAGGCAAGAGACTCGCCTAAGCCCAGGAGTTGGAGGTTGCTGTGAGCTGTGTGATGCCATGGCACTCTACTGTGGGCAATAAAGTGAGACTCTGTCTCTACCAACAAAAAAAGAGAGAGAGAATTAAGGTTTCAAAGAAGACAGACAATGCCAGGTGCTGGGAAGATCAGAGAGGGTAGCTTTGAGCTAGAAAGGTGCAGTGTGGGAGATGGGAGAGAAAACAAGAAAAGAGGGGAGGACAATATGGGAGGCAGGGGAGCAATCAGGCCAGCATGAGAGGAGCCAGCTGTGCGGGAGCCCCCCCATAACAGGGGCAAGGTCAAGTAGCAATAACCACAGGCATTTTCTAGAACTCAACCATTTCCTCAGACCTTGCTGTATATTATTCTAGTGGATCCTGAACTTTCCTAATAGTCAAAGTTAATGGGGTGACAGTTAAGAAATTCAGCTTGAGCCCTGCCCTCTCTCCCTTCCTCCCACAGATTCCAGTCAGGGTGTCTGGGAGGGACTGTCTGTAACAAGGTCCCCCCAGGTGCTTCTGATGAGCAGAAGAGTTGGGAAAACACTGGATTAGCTCATATTTTTAAATGTGGGGTTCTCCAACCCATTTGTAAATCATTAGGTAATTGTCAATAGCATTTTAATAAGTTAAAGCAGGAAAATAAAACAAAACCAACTGGAATAATCCTTATGTCGTCAAGGTAAATATTATTTGTAAAACTTTTGTTTCATTTATGATGGGTGTGTGTGTGTGTGTGTGTGAGAGAGAGAGAGAGAGAGAGAGAGAGAGAGGCAACTATGCCTTAATATACAATGTATTCCTTACAACTTACAAAGGGATTCTCTAGAAAAACTTGAAAAACACTGTTGCACCTTGTTACCTGTGACTCTTACCCCACTTCAGAGAGTGAAAGCAATAGAGTTCAAGTTGCTTCCCTTACTACTACAAGTAAGGAAAAGGAGACAGGAGGGGAGAGATGCTCTCTGAAGATGCTACAAGACCCAGGTTCAGATGCACGATCTGTACCTTCTGTGCTCCAGGTCACACTGTTCTTATCATGGCACCTATGAGGACAATGTGTCCAGAGGCCCCTTGGTGAACCTAGCAGGAGTCAGTTGTGTTGAAAACTGATGACACTTCCCACCAGAGTGGCCCTGACGAGGGGCTGCTCCTGCCTCCTGTCTGGGGGGGACCACTGTGGTCCCAGCAAGCTAGGAGGCCACTGGAGGTTGGATGGATGAGGGGCTGAATTCTTCTAAGTAGAGCTCTTGTGGGTGAGATGAAAAATGGTCTCCAACCAGGATCTTGTGTCTGCCTCAACCAGTGGTTCCCCTATCCTTGTGTCCACTTACCTGTCTTGCTGACAGATCCATGCCATGTTCTTCTCCACAGGCTCAGAGCTCTATCACCCAACACAACAACCATACACATGTCCTTCTAAGGAGGCACGGCCTCACCATTATCCACAGTGAACCACGGGCACCACTGTACACTGTGATCATAACACCCACTCCCACCACCCCAGCCACCCTGCTGCCTCCACCATCCCCCCTCCAGACTGAGACTGTACTTTGCTGATGGCAACTCAAGGACCAGAACACTGACACTGCAGTGCCCTGATGGGATGTGGTCCTGATGAAGATCTTTTTGACATTGAGGTTGAACCTAATTTTATATTTTTGAGGGTCAGTAAGGGGATGTAAAGAAATTGGGGGATTGACAACCAAACCCAGAAGCTGCCACAGTTTTAGTAAAAAGGAGTTCTGGAAGGACACTGTCCACAGGGAGGGGGTGCTATCGAGGCAGCCCTAAACTGGTCCCCTAACTGTGTCTTCCCTGAACTTTCTCATTTTTCTCTGCTACTTGCAGCCACTGGAGCTATAGGGCCTGCCAACATGGGCCATCCATCTTTCCTCAGCAGGTATTAAAACAAAAATGTTCTAAATCATAACACCAAACACAAAGGGGAAAATACAGAGAAAATGCAGACACACTAAAAATAATGATTTTTCTCAAAACCTGGGTTTCTACTCCTGAGACAGCCTCAGTTGCCTTTCCTCCATCCATACCAGCCCCCTGATGTCCAAATGACCCCAGGAGCCTGGCCTTGGGAGCCACTGAAGACCCAGCTTGTTCTGTGTCCAGTACAAGTGTCCACACACAAGGGCCTTGCCCCTCAGCACTCCTTGCTGGCAGCTGTCTAGACGTGCTCTCTCTTGCCCCTCTCCCTCCCACTCTCCCTTCATCCGGGTGAGCAGACTCAACCTCCTGGTCACTATGGAGGGAAAGGTCCTTCCCCTTCCATGCTTAAGCCATGGCCTCTGGCAGGAAGAAGCCCTCTTAGCCCAAATTCCCTTCACTGCTGTGCAAGAACAGCTAATATGTGATAAGGCTTAAAACGCACACAGATTCATTCCACAAACACTGGCTGAGCACCCTCCGTACAACAGACACTGTCCCCACTGTTGGGCACCAGGGCACAACACTGAACACCCAGACAGGTTCCAGCCCTCATGAAATTGAGACGGGGGCAGGGGAACAGGCTGCAGTAGGCACAGCTCACTCCCTGGCAGGGTCCTCACAGAGTCACCTGCTCCGCCCCCCCTTCATCCACTCTCCATTCCCCCCACCCTGCAGGGCTGTTGGAAAGTTGGTGACACTGCTCATTAGGATCAGGGGGACAGAGGCTTCTCCTCTGAAAAAGAAATGATAGCCTCACATGCAGACTCACCCCACCTCTGGGCCACTCCTCACTGACTGGGCAGCAGGGCACTGGAGGCTAAACCAGCTCTTCCACTCCGGTGTAGACATGCTAATCACAGAGAATTTTGGCTGGGGCGGTCAGAACTCTCTCCCCAGGCCCTCTCACACCTGCATACACACACGTGCACTCACACAACTTCCCTCGTCACACCTCCACACCTCCAATCCTCAGCTTTCTATTACTTTTCCCTCTACACCTAACAGTCTGAGACTCCCTTGAAAGGGGGAACTTAGCCATAGATAAGATAAAAGTGTATAATATTAACTAAAAATCAGAAAGATATGGGGGGGGTGTTGTCATCTGGAAATGTCCCGACAGCTGTGTGACTGCCTGATATTCGCAGACTGACTTTTTTCTATACATCGGTATTAAAGAAATCATCTAAATTAAGCATATTCCCAGACTACCAGGGTTCAAATGCAAAGTCACTCTCCTCACTCCCAGGTCCAGCATCGCCTCAGGGCTGCATGGGTACAACGGGATGCTGGTGGGACTGCTCGTGGCCGTGTTCTCGGAGAAGCTGGACTACTGCTGGTGGCTTCTGTTTCCTGTGACCTTCACAGCCATGGCCTGGTGAGGAGCCTCATTCTTTCTGCTCACAGACCCTCAGGGCCTCGAGGCACTTGTGTCTTATATTCGACAGGAACAGGGCACACACACATGGGCCCTGGTGTCTCACAGCCAAGCTGGCCTGTCTGCCAAGACACTGTGAAAGCCCATGAACCCTATTGCAACACAGGAGTCATTTGGGGGTACGGACTAACAGGGATTCCTTGAGCATCAGAAGACTACATGTTTAGTGGTGTGCTGATAATCTCCCTTGAGTTATAGGCTTAATGATGCAGGTCAACATTTACCAAGTGGTTCCAACATGCTAGGTGCAGTGCTAAGTGAGTTATATTTGCACACAGTGTACAGAAGGGAAGACCAAAGCAGGCAGAGATGAAGTCACTTGCTCCAGGTCCTACTCTGTGGAAGTTTTTGATGCTGACAGTCTGAATCTAGAATCTGCACCCTGACACCCCAGGCTGGGTGGGAAAACATCTGTTAGGTGGCCTAACCAAGACCTAAAAGCCAAAAATGCACTCGTAATAAAAGCAGAGAGTTTTCTTAAAAGAGAATGTGTATATGTAAAGTGTGGAATCTTTGAACTAGAAGTCTCAGTCGAGATCTTGCTGTGCAGTCACCTCATGGTGCAGATGAAATAAAAAGGTCGGGAAGAAAGGGAGTTTGAAACAAATATTCACCAAGTTCAGGGTGAGCGAGGCCATTTCACACGTGAGCCTTAGTTCCTTTGAGTTTACAGCAGGTCAACTGGGTGTCTTGGGGTCTCCAGAGAATCCTCACTGTCCATGGAAACCCCCATCCCCCCCTTATTCACACATCAATACCACCCTGTTCTCCAAATCTACTCAGATGTGGTGACCTATTCCTGCTCTCAGCAATAAATCAGACGTGATGATTTAACATCCCTAAGAAGTAAATGTCTCTCTTTGGTTTCAAAGTCTGGAGAGCCTAAAACCAGTTAGTTTAATTTTGCTTAAGTACTGTTTCATTACTTTTAGGTAGTGCTTGCAAATAAATTACTACATTAAACATTCTGGGCAATTTATTTTTCTTCTTAGGGCATCTTTCTGAATCTGCCAGGACAAAAAGCCAAGGCAGTCTTTTCTGTAGGAATGTTCCTAATACCCCCCTCATGCCCCAGTGTGAAAAGAAAAACCTGTCTTCATTTGCATGCATCTTGTTTATAAAGACATAGATGAGGCCCCTCAGCACAGTTCCTCAGCCACCCTGCCCTGGTGGCAATTTAGAATTCAGTATCCCCCACCCTGACATCCCAAGCTCTCAATTTAACAGACAAAAACCACTGAGCCCCCAGCCTGAGCTGAGCTGAGTACTGTGCTGTGTCTCTATCACGTTCATTTGTCCACTCATGTAGTCCTTGAAATTCAAACTAGCTTAAGGATTCGTAGTGCCGTTTTCCAGATTTATCCAACAAACAAATATGTGTTAAGTGTCTGGAACTATGCACTAAGTGCAAGGACCACTGGGTTAGTTGTGAACAGGGAAACTTCACTATCCCCTACAGCCTGCATTCATTCCTCTTGGCAAAGATAGAAATAAACTCATAAACTAGTTCATAAAAGAGATCACTCCAAGATGGGCTAAGTGCTTTCAGGAAAGAAAAACAGGGTACGTGGGAGAAGAAGAGACTCCAGACATTGGTAGTCAGAAAAGGCCACTCTGCAAAGGGAACTGCTGAGTCATCACTTGAAGACTGGAAGTCTCTGCCCTCTGAAGATCCAGTTGAAGGATGTTGCTGACAGAAGCATCAGTGTGTGCAAAGACCTCAACTGGGGAGGCGGGATGTGTTACAGAAGCAGAGACAAGACCAGTGAGGGGAAGCCCAGTGAACGACAGAGGGGTGGCAGGAGGAGAGAGCAGAGAAGGCAGAGACGAGACAGAGCCAGACCACTCACAGCAGACCCAGTGATTTCCATACAGATGCAATGGGAAGCAGTTCGATGGTTTTAAGCAGAGGAATGATGGGAGGAGGCTTAAATTTAAATAAATCCCTCTACTTACAGCACAGAGAATGGGTTTCAACTGGAGCAAACATAGATAGCTGGAAGCATCTGCATAATAGCCAGCAACTGTCTGCTACAAACCCCCACAGAGTTTGGACTAGGGTGAGATCCCTGGACATGGCCAGCAGGAAGTGAGTCAGGAGTATATCTTAAGGAAGAAAGAGGCAAGAGGAGTGTGGAGTGTGAAGGAGAAAAAGGAAATCTAATACACTCCTATAATTTGCTTGAGTACCTGGGCTGATGGAGAGTAAAACAGTTTGGTGATGAGGGATGATACACAAATCAAGAGTTCTGTCTGAATACATTATACTTTCGACTTCCAAGTAGGGATGTGGAGAAGGAAACTGGATATACAAATCTGAAAGACAGAAAGAAACACATGGAAGCTTTCATCTGTAGGACTAAAGCAGTGGTTCTCAACCTTTCTAATGCCCCAACCCTTTAATACAGATCCTCATGTTGTGGTAACCACCAACCATAAAATTATTTATAATTGTCCCTCCACAACATGAGGAACTGTATTAAAGGGTCACAGCATTAGGAAGGTTGAGAACCACTGGACTAAAGGGTATCTTCAAAAAAGAAGATTTAAAAAGGGAGAGAGAAGGTCCAGTACAGAGCCACAGGATCATCCAGCATTTAGATGTTCGGCAGAAGAGGGGTCAAACCACCAAAGGAGACTAAGAAAGAGGAGGCAAGAAGAAAGCCAAGCAAGTCCAGTGTCACGGTGGCCCAGACAGAAAGTCTTTCACTAGGGTGGTGGGTCCAACTGTCAAAAGAGAGAGACAGGGAATGACTGTGGATTTGGCAAGACAGAGATGATGAAATGGACAAGAGACATTTCCATGGAGTAGTGAGGACACACACCTGATTGGAGAGGACATAAGACACATTAAGAGCAGAAATACTGGAGTTAGCAAAGAAAGCCAACCTTTTTGAGGGCCATTGGTGTGAGGGGGAGCAAGCGGTGGGACCACAGCTGGAATAGACATCAGATTGAAGCGGGAGGATGTTTAAAGGTAGAGGACCCAAGAGCATGTTATATACTGATGAAAATGAACCCGAGACAAAGAGACAGAAACTGCAGGAGAGAGAGGAGAAAAGTGCAGGAGTGAACCTTTGAGTTTAGATGGGACCCAAAGCATAGGGAAAAGAACCAGCCTGATGAAGGGGCAGAGCTACTGCCACTGCCTAAAAGAGGTGAAAACACGGAGTGCGAGGGAGCAGAGTACATGGGGTGAGGACTTTACAGCTGTGAAAACAAAGCATTTCTCATCTTGTCACTTCTCTGTCCTTAATGACATAAAGCCAGGTGGTTGGCTGAGATGAAAGGGAAGGATATTTAAGATTTGAGGGAAAAGGTTAAAATGTGAAATACTCGTCTCATCAAGGCAGAGAGTTACTTTGTAAGGTATGATATGTAAGAGGGCCTTTGGAAAGTCACAAACGCCTATTTGAGATTCATGGTCATTCGTTAAAGTAAGATCATTCATTTGGACCACATGATTTCATGTTTTGCCCAACAGCTTACTGTACACAGGAGGTGTGGGCATGAGGGTATCTAGTTGGTTTTTCCCTTCCAGAAGAAGCAGAAGTTAGGTGAGATGAATTACCTTACATAATGTAGCCTATGAGCCTGTAAGTAGAAATATGAGTTAGGATTTGTGCTCAGCTCCATCTGTCTCCAAAACCCATTCTCTTTTCCAGGAAGAGGCCAAGAAGACAGAAGGTATAAACACAGAAGGTTCTATTTTCCCCCTGAAAGTTCCCAAAGCAGCTCTAAGTATTTCTGCTGGCTCCCAGCTCTCACATTATCTACAGGCACAGCAACCTCCTCCTGGAAGGTCAGACTTCCAAAATGTTACCAGAGCCCTGGACAAGAGTCATCACATATCTTGATCCAAAGACAACACATTACATTTTGTAAAGATCACATTTTGTTTAGTTTTCTCAGTTTAAGAAATAAGGAAACATCTCAATTATTATTATAAAGTACTTTATTCAAAATAAGTTATATTTTTGAAATATGTATTTTAAAGGTATAAGCTTAAATTGATCACCTTATTCCCTGTCCCAGACCAATGGACCACTAGAGTCTTGGGGGAGACAGGAAGGGCTGTACCAAGGAGGGGGGGCAGTGGATGGTCCATCGGCCAGATCTAATGAGACAGTGTAGACCTAAGGATGGCTCAGTGACTTACTCTCTCTTTCATCCTCAGCCCAATTATTTCTAGTGCCTTGAATGCCATCTTCAGCAGGTGGGACCTCCCGGTCTTCACACTACCTTTCAACATCGCTGTGACCCTATACCTGATGGCCACGGGCCACTACAACCTCTTCTTCCCCACAACGCTAGTGGAGCCTGTGTCTTCAGTGCCCAATATCACCTGGACAGAAATTGAAATGCCCTTGGTAAGCTATCCACATGTGACACTGCCTGAAAGAGAGACTCCCTGAGGTCCCAGGCCACACTGCTGGGTTGGACAACCCATTCTTGAGGGTACCAGTGTGGCATATTTCACAGAGAAGAGATGCCTCTTGTTCATCTTCAAAATAAACAACTAAAAAGTGGTAGGACCCAAATGCAGGTATCATGAGGTCTGAGCTCACCTTCTTGATTCCCCTCAGCCCATCTCTCTGACAACCAGGGACCTTCCCTCCCACAACATCCAGATCTGAGTTTTGAAAAATCAATGCCTTTGCCCTCTTTCTCTTTCAAACAAAAGGGGAAAGGACTTCCTTTGTGTTTAACCAGCTTGTTGTTGTTACATGAGAATTATAAGAAGTGTGAAGGAGGCCAAGTGCTCAGTAAATTTCCACAGCACACCTGAGTGCCCTTCATAGAAGGTGTCAGCTGAGGGCTGGGGAGCAGTGTGCAAAGAGGGCTAGCCATGCCAGGGTGCTATCCACCAAGCTGAAATATGGATACTGGAGAAGGAAGCTTCATTCTAAACCCAGGCTCCTTTCCAAGACCACTTGTCCCTTCGTTCATCTCATTCTTGACTGCCTGGGCTTAAAAATCAAGTTGCCATATGGAAAGGTGAAAGGTGGACTCCCCTTAGCATCCTGCATTCCTTAGATGTTGGCAAGTTGTGGGATATTTATTGAGTAGACTTCCAGCCTGTTCCCAAAATTTCAGCTGAGTTCTCCAGTCTGGTACAAAGTGCTTCTGGGTTCCCACAAATATGATTGAGCCCCAGCCTGCCATTCCTTTCCCAGGCTTATAGGCTCTGATCCAAACGGTGTTTGGTTACATTCAAAGACAAAAGTGGGCAAAGCTTAAAAGCTTTCTGGGACTCCTCAAGCTCTCTCCGTAAAGAAATCACACCAATTCCAGAATTAAATCAAATTGTTAAAAAGTATAAAATTTCATCCAAAGGTAGAAATGCAATTATTCCCAGCATCTACACTAGGTCACCCATAACCAAGCTGTGACGCACATTTAGACTCGCCTGAGGCCCCATCATGCCCATACCAATTAACTAGAAAGTCTAGGGAAGGGTCAGAGGTCAGTATTTGTTTAAAGATCCCCAGGAGATTCCAATGAACAGCAAAGTTTAGGAAGATCCAAACCTCTCATAAGGGCTGAGTATAGATGCTTCTGAGGAATATATGGCTTCTGTTTTGAGAGCAATAACCTTTGCGGGGACCTGAACAAACCTCCTCCCTGGACTGCCATTCAGGGTTTCAGGGCTTACGGGATTTCCTTTAGACCTTCTAAAATCCTGGAAATATTCTAAGCCATTTCAATCAATGACTTGCCTAAAGATTACTCATGCTGTCAGTGGCAAAGTACAGGGTAGAGCCTCTGAGTTTGACCCCTTGTCTAATGTCTTTGCCACCCTCACCTTCTTTCCTACAAGCCACAGTTGATGCATCCTCTTTGATGGCTGAGGCCCATTCAGTGTTGTCACGAGGTTGTGGCTCCTGGAGAGGAGGAGAAACTTGCCCTCTGCTCTAAGCCATGCTCGCCATTGTGGAAAGGAAGTATGTGGCCATCTGGAGAATAACTTGAAGCCTAAACATTCCTTTTGGGGCCGGAGCAAGCTTTGGTCATGCTGGAATTGGGAATGATTTATTTGGCAGTGAAGTCAGATGGCCTTCCCTCGCCTGGATAACTGTTAAGATTTTTGCAGTTCTAAGGAAAGGAGGGAGATGGGGAGGGTACGCAGAGCCCTGGACTGGAGTGGGGGCTCCGGTTTCTGGGGGCTCTGCACCAGCCATTGTGTGACCACAGGCATGTCACATCCTCATTCTAGGCAACAGTATCCTCCTCTATAATATAAGGAGGCTGTCCTGGTAGGTGATCCTCCAGCTTTGAAATTCTATAGTTCTTCTCTTCATGAGCAGGTCATATAATCTCTTTAAAGACAAAGCTCTTTAGAATGTACCTATGTATTTCTAGGATTGCAAAGCTTCTGCTCTCAAAGCAGAAGCCATATGTTCCTCAGAAGCATCCCATACCCAGCCCCCGTGCCGGGGCCCTGGCTTTGCAGGGGGAATGCTCAGATGCCTGCTAGGTGGTGGAGTGAGGAGCTATTTGTTCCAGCTCATACCTCTCGCGTTCTCTCACATGCTGCAGAGAACAGTCACTCTCTGTTCTACCCCATTACTCGCCCAGGAATGGCTCACATCTGGCCCCGAGGCCCAGTCTTTGTGTTATTGGCTTATGCCCCAATGACTTGTGTTCTGTTCACTTTGCAGCTGTTACAAGCCATCCCCATCGGGGTCAGCCAGGTGTATGGTTGTGACAATCCCTGGACGGGCGGTGTGTTCCTGGTGGCTCTATTCATCTGCTCACCACTCATCTGCCTGCATGCGGCCATTGGCTCCATCGTGGGGATGCTGGCAGGTAGGACAGAGCCACCCTCTGCAGAGGGGCCCTTGGAATAATTTTCTTGAGGTTTTTTCCTCCCTGTACACAATAAATACTGTAAACTTACCAGTGGTTCTCAACCTTCCTAATTGCCATGTTGTTACAAAAGGAAAAGAGGGGACCCACGGGTTGAGAACCGCTGACTTGCGGTTCTTTGTTCGAGTTTTAAAACACCGTCAGGGGTAGAAATTTATTTTTCCCTTTCTTGAGTCTCCAAAAGCAGCAGATTGCAGTTGTGGGATCTGCAGGGAAAAGCAAAGAGACTGAAGACCAAGGCAGCCTCTGCACACTGAGCCCTGGAGCTGAGGGTGGAGGGGGACACTGTGCAGGGTAGAGAGCGGGAGCCAAGACCAAGCTGAGGCATAAATGGTCCAGCATCTTGAAATCTGGAGGAAGACAAAAGGAAAATTGTTCTCAAAAATTGTATTGCCATTGGACAAATGTGATTTTATATTTCTACATATGTGGATATGTACATACACACATTCACAAATGTGTATGCTCCTTCCGACAACAGAGTCGGAAATTAGGGAAGGGACACTGGGAGTAGGAGCCTGTTTTGATTTCCTCCAAGGTTTTTTAAAGACCTGGAAACAGAACTTTAAAAATATTTGTATTTGGAAATCATTTCAAGTTTATCGAAATATTATAAAAATAATATAAGAGGTAGCCATAAATTCTTTGCCTAGCTTGACCTGGTGTTTACATCTCATCCTTTTTGCCATATCCTTCCCCTATCTACATATATATCCCTATAAGTATATTCATAATTTTTCTGAACTATTTGAAATAGAATTTTTCTAAATTGAAATCTTTCTTGCTGAAAATCCAGTTGCTCTTACCAGATTGATGGGGAGGGGCCTGGGGTCCCACCTCCTTGGCCCCTTCTCACCCAGGGGATGGTAGTAATTCCTCTTTGTGAAACCTGTGGTTTTAAAAATGGCTTGGAGACTGGTGTTCTCTTGTCATTGCTGGTTTCCTGAGAGCAGCTGCCATTTGTAGAAAGTCCTTTGATGGGCAGAGTCAGAGGTGTGGGATGAACAATAGAAAGCCACCCAGAGATCTGGCCCATGGGGTGGCCTTTGTTCTGTGACTCAGAATGAGCCAGAAACACCCTACCTTGTCCCATAGCCCTGACGGTGGCCACGCCCTTCGAGACAGTCTACATGGGCCTCTGGAGCTACAACTGTGTCCTCTCCTGCATCGCCATTGGGGGCATGTTCTACGCCCTCACCTGGCAGACGCACCTGCTGGCCCTTGTCTGCGGTAGGTGTTCGGGAAGCCCAACAACCAGGTCCCTCTGGCTATTCCTTACCCCCTTGACAAGGTAAAAACCCATCATGACTACCTATCAGTACTGAACAGCAGACGGAGGAGGCTCAATGGCCCAGGTCCTCACCAGGCATGCCTTTCATACATGGAGATTTGAGCTTCCTCCTCTGTCAAACCCAGTCACAACCACTGTATGCTGTTATACTCACTCAACATCACGTAGCTTACAAAGAAATCAACGTGCAGTTCTTCATCTCCTAATGACAGCATTCCTGCACTCCATTTATGGAGTCCCACTTAAGAGCCAGGGCCTAGGCTAGGCATAGAAGATACCATGGTGATACATTCTCATGAAGCCACAGACTAGCAGTAGAGAATTGCAGAAATAATTATTAGAGCTGCGATGCCTACAAAAGTTGTTGGAAAGACCCAGTGAGATGATGTACCCAGGGACACTGAAAATCATAACATAGCATGTAGAAGCTCCATTTGTGTCACATGAATAGAGGATACACCATCTGAAGGAAAGTTGGCCATAGTCCTTGTTATATACCTGTAGCCTGGCACCATGCTCTGTGTCATATAAACACAGGAACTCACTTAATCCTGCCAAGAATCCCACCAGGCATAGCTTGTCAGACCCATTTTACAGATGAGGAAATGAAACTCACAGGGCCAATTCGCTTCACCCCAGAACACAACTACTAATGGAAAAGGGAGGGTCAGTCCCAGCCCCAGCCCTCCCACTTCCTCTCCGGGCATTGTTGTATTCTCTGGAAACAGCAGGACAGGACTTCAATAAGTAAAACCAGAAACAAGGGGAGGGAAGGAGAACGTGCACAACAGCTTTGCATTTGTTTTTCCCACTTGTATGTGGGCATAATGAATGACTCGCATGTCACCTGCACCCCAGCAGCAGCCAATGTGAGGCTGGATGCAGAGACAGTGGCCCACAAAATGTTTGCTAAGTCAAGGTGTCAGACACTTTGAGGTTCAGATTGTAATTTCCTGTGGCCTTCAGAGAAGTGGCAGATTTCAGTGGCTGGAACCAACCCAGAAGACCACAGTGAGAGGCTGGGGTTTACCTCAACACTTCCACGTAAGAATTTTGGTTGGCAAAGAGAGACAGAAAAGATGTTTTGGACAGAGAAAGAGAAAGTTTTGCTGACTGTCCTCGTGGTCCTGCTCCCCCTGGGAACCCACTTGCCTGACTCTGGGATCCAGGATAATTCAGACCTGGTGACCATCAAACAGCATCACAACCACTAAGAATCAAGTACAGAAGAGACCTTACGGGAGCTCGTATCATCTGACCACCCACTGCTAATCATCCAGGCTGAAGTCAATGTGGACAAGCAAAAGATATTTTTTTGACTACTGACTCTACGTAAGGCCACCTTGGAAGTGAGAAAGGGTTAAAGGGACATGTAAGCTTTCCCCTCTGCCTTCAAAGAGTGCAGAGACTGGTGGGAGATGGGCCCCCACCTGCCTGCAGAGATAATTCATAATGCCAGGACGGCATGCTGGACATCTGGGCATGGTGCAGACACTAAGGCTTCGGAAGAGAGGGTGGGACCTCCCTGTGGGACCCCCCATGGTGGTACCCCCCCGTGGGACCTCCCTGGGGAGAACCCCCCCTGAGTAGGACTCCCCATCTTGAATTGGGCTCCTTGTTCCACCACAGCAGTGGCTGGGGAGGGGGTGAGGACCAGGCTCTAGGAAGCTGACTTGAGGTCCTTGTTTCTCCATAGCCCTGTTCTGTGCATACATGGGAGGCGCCATCTCCAACATCATGTCAGTGGTAAGTTTGTGTTCTCCTAAACAGTGTCCTGGAAGGCCTACACCATCCAGACTGTCCAGAAAGCTGGGGGAAAATCCTGAGTGGGTAATGATAGCTGGTACTCACATGACGCCTCTACCAAGGTTTATCTAGTTTGTCCAGGGTGTGGGGGGTGGGTGGGGGGGAAGTGTTGAAAGAAAGAGATCACAATGTAAGGGAGGGGGAAACACACACAGACAGATGGCTCTGTGGCTGGGCCCATCTGAAGGCCAGTTTTCAGCTCCATCATTGAAAGACTCTGATTGTCTCCCAAAGTACCAACACCTCAAATTCCTTGAGCAACTACTCCAAAATTCCGAACCCAAGAACACCAGTGCCTTCACTGGGGGAGAAGGGGTCGGAATCTCCATCCTCAACCCGTATGATACCCTTCTTCCCCTGGGTCCTTGGCCCGACACATGAGCCTGGGAACAGTCTTAGGACCCAAGTATTTTTCTTTCCAGGTTGGTGTGCCACCAGGCACCTGGGCCTTCTGCTTTGCCACCCTCATTTTCCTGCTCCTGACAACCAACAACCCCGCCATCTACAAACTCCCACTTAGCAAAGTCACCTACCCAGAGGCCAACCGCATCTACTACCTGACCGTGAAAAACACTGAAGAAGAGAAGTCCCCCAGCGGTGACTAGCCAAGTTTCAGGCAGAAACGCTCTTTGCCTGGATCTGCTGTCTGCTCCCTGTGTCCCCCACTCGGGGTCAATCGGCCACAGCACTCACCTCTTTTGTCTCTCCTTGCATCTGTGTAGACAGACCCAAACATACCTGTAACTCTTTTGCCTGAAGCTTAATTTTCTCCCTCTGCCCAAATTTTCATAACCATTCGTTGTGTGACATTAAAGGAAGCTGGTAATGAGTTAGAAGTAAGAAGCGTGCTTTAAATGTTGTTGCCTTAAAGCAAAAACATGATTTAGTCCTTCAGGAAGATGATTAAAAGATGATCTTTCTGGCATGTTCGACTAAATAATAGATGCTGGAAAACTGAACTTGCTGAGTGGTTCCCGGGCTGGCATGTCATGGTTGTAAGTCAGGAGACACATATGGTGGGAAGTGCAGGTGTGGTAGTGGCCAAGCTGGTGGTCAATGTGTCCTGGGTACAGAAGAGAGGACTTTCACCCTGATGAAGTTTTAAAGTTAAAACAGGGACAACTGGAGTACTGGAAATGCCTAAATAACAAGTCTTACACATGCAGTGGTCTGAATAAAGGGCAAGGTGAGATTCTCTGGCAGGGAGCAATTAATAAATTATTAATAGATTCCTGTATACAACTTTATTATGGAGGATGAGCACTTCTTGGTTTAGGTCAAACCAGCAACTCTGGGTAGAGATTTCAGTTAAGGAAAGTACCTGAGCTCACTGTATGAAAAGCTTGGTAAATTTACTTCATTTTTCTATTAGTTCATGAAAGCTGAAGGCTTTATAAGGTCTGTGAAACTTAAAACAAATCATTAGCTCTGACTATAGAAGGACAAACAATTACCTGTGAATTTTATAATTTGGCTTCTTAACTACCATCAACAGTTTGCATTCAGTCTTTTAAATTATATAGATCATTAAAAATACAATAAAATAAACATATCACCGATCAAGGATCAGCAAACTTTTTCTGTTAAAGGGCCAGGTAGTAAATATTTTCAGCTCTGGAGGCCATACAGTCTCTTTTGCAATCCCCACTCTGTTATTGTAGTGTAAAATCAGCAGGAGACAATACGGAAATTAATGAGCATGGCTCTTTTCCAATAAAGCTTTATTAAACAAGCAGAAGGCTTGATTGGGCCCACAAGCTACAGTTGACAGATCCTTGATAGAGGCCCTAATAGCAAGCCCAAACAGACACCACCAGGCCCTTCGCAACAGACACCTCCACAAAGGCACCTTACATGTTGGGTGATGATGTGAGGACTCTCAGAAAAGGGAGGACACCCAGAAAAGTGGGATTAGGGTTCCTGGAATCAGGAAGAGCTTCTCTGAGGCTCTTTGAGAGAACTGGCAGACCCAGCACTGTGCACCATGCACTGTGGGACGCTGTTGTATGCCGTCCACATGAATGTCTTGGAACCACTCCTAAGGCTCACATTCCTTCAACCTCTCACTCTGTTATGTGTCTTCCCATCTGCCAGAAGGTCCACCACATGGGAGGAAGAAAAAAGCACAGCCCTTCAGTGCTGCAGTTTCCAGGCAGGAAGAACCTCGGGGGTGGAAGGGCTTGTGAAGGTCAGCTGGTCTCAGCATCCTACCATGATACATAAATCCCATTTTTCTCAGTTTGCAAGTTTGGCCATGATATTACCTCTTTCTTTCCTCCATTAATTTGGAAGGTCTACTGTTGTTTTCCATCCCAGTAGTGGTCACTGCCCCTTTTCCAACTTTCATAATCAAAACCATATTTCTCTCTTATTTTATAGAAGCAAGATGTCAAATAGTTTCCCTGACAAGATACCCATTTCTCTAATGCTCCTTCCTCACCTTGAGGAACTTAGGCTTTTTAAATATTTTCACTATTTCCCTTCCCAGTGCCCCAGTCCCTAAAATACTTGTACTTCTCCAGCCATCTACCACCCCTAGATTTTGCTAAGATCGTTTAACATTTTTAATTTTCAATGTGCCTCTTCATTTTATAAGAATCCTCCTCGAGCCCCTACATCACACATCTTCAGTAATTCTAAGGCTGTCTGCTGGGAGTTTACTATTTGCATTAAGCGTGGTACCTCTACTGACTCTTCTGTCCAAACTTCTTCCCCTGCCTTGCTATCTCTGTTCTCATTCATTTATTACTTATCTAGAACTCTGTCTTATTTTCCTCAAGTAATGTATGGGAGAATGTGAGTGACATATTCTCTGACTTTTTGCACACCATTTTGGGGGGCGTTGTGCCCCAGCCTTGGGGCCTTGCCCCTCAGTTGTCTATGGGTGTTGTTTCTTCATTTTCTGCCTTTCTAGTACAACCAATGAGAAATCCCATTCTTTTTCTCTTGTGAATAACCTATTCTTTCTTTTTAGATGATTTTAAGATGTACTTTTTATCTTTGAAGTGCAGAAATTTTATGAAGTTGAGCCTAAGGATGTGTCTTTTCACATCCTTGATCCTGTCTCTCAATCTCCAAACTTAAGTCTTTCTTCAGCCTGGCAACTTCTAACATTTGTTTGACTATCGCTTTTTCCTCCATCTCTTCCCTTTTCTCTCTCTGGAACTCCTGCGTCCATGTGTTGGGCCTCCTTTGGATCTTGGTTCCAAGCTGCTTGTCTTTTTTGCTCTGCTTTGAGATATTTCTTCCATTTGATCTTTCAGGCCACTGACTGAGGTCCCAATAGGAAGGTTTCAGATAAGCTGAATTTCTTTCAAAAGTCAGGTTTTTGGCTTCAGAAAACCTTTGGGATGGGGGCTGAAATTGAATCTCCATGTGTGTTTATTATTATTTTCTTACTGTTTATCTTCTCTTGCTCCAGAAATCATATACAGCTTCTGGCAACCTGTGGCCCCAAGCTTCCACCCATTCCCCTTATTTCATCATAGGTGGGTCCCTGTGTTGGTTGCCTAGGGCCATTTGCCAATTTTCATGAACCAAGACACTCTGTCTCATGGCTAGACCTCTTTCATGCCTTCATCCAGAAGACACTGCATGAAGAACTATTAATATGTTACTCAGGACTGGGACTAGACAAACCAGGAAAAAAATCAGACCAGTTTCTAACTTCAAGGAGTTCATTTTATGGGGATTTATCTGGCCAGGTGAGTAGTCTCACCTGTGGTGAGGATGAGGCTGGTACGGAGACTGCCTGAGCCCCCTCATGGTCAGAGCACCAGCTATTTTCTTGAGTAAATTATCTGGTCAGGTGTTTTCTGTTTAGGAAATGTGTCAGGCATGATTTTAAGGGTTCCAGGAACATTTCTGTGCTGGAACTTCCCCACTTATCCCTTTCTTTTCATTACCTGCTGCCCAGGCATTTCCAGCTAGCCTTTTAATTTAAGGCTTTGAACTTGTTAAAGTGTAAACAGTGCTGGGAATGTA
The DNA here is from genome assembly GCA_963573935.1 of Arctocebus calabarensis. Classification (NCBI taxonomy): domain Eukaryota; kingdom Metazoa; phylum Chordata; class Mammalia; order Primates; family Lorisidae; genus Arctocebus; species Arctocebus calabarensis. The sequence goes on from CAUYON010140976.1 coordinate 81,010, forward strand.
GCACAGTAAGCATGACTGATCATTTGCATCTCAGCTTAAAGGAGCCATTCCTGAGAATAGATTTGATTTCAAAAAAAGGGGGGGGGCGGGGGAGGTGAGAAGAAAGGAAAAATGGGTGGCAGATCTTATGGGGGTCTTTGACAAAAGAGGGCATGCTGAGATGAGGCCAAGCTGGGAAAATGAAGGTTTGGCGCCCCCTTGTTTCCTAGGGAGTAATGATGAAGCTGTCTGTGTTTGACTTGAAGAAGAGAAGAGCGAGCTAGGGCTGTGTCTGTCTGCCATGTGAGGCAAGGCGTGGGGAAGACATCATTTCACTCAGTGTCACTCCAAAGCTCAGAGCAAGCACCACCAAGTGGGAGTTAATCAGGCTGACTCTGGATCAGCGGAGAGGGATGCTTTTTAACAATGGACGTTCTGTGAGAAATGGTGTCTTGTGAGGCCCTGAGTTTCCTGCTCTGATAGTGCCTGAGCAGGGCCTGGAGGCTGGCTGGGGATGCTGGCTGGGGATGCTCGGTTTGGGTGGATGATGCAACCAGATGACCTTTAACTGTAGCCTCTCTTTTCCACTTGCCAGCTGCTGTGATTCCATAGCTCTGAGTTCCTATAGAGGAGTCAGGAAGAGCTATCACTGAGGTGGCAAAAACAAGAACATAGAGACCGTATGTACCAAAAATATACCATTAGTGCCTCATCAGCTTTGTCTAGCACTTGACCAGTTAGTCATATGGTCACTTCACCAAAATACTCAATATACCAACTTACATGGACACACACCAGGGGACAACTTTATTCCACCAAGTCTTGGCCTTAAGCGTCTCCTTCCTACCACTGTCCCCTCTGTGGGGTTCTTCTAGTCAGCCCTCTAAGAAATGCTTTTCTGGCCTGCCTCTGTGGTCACGTCACACTGCGTGCCCCAGTGTGTCTGTGCTTCCTTATAGGAGTCTGAGCTTTATTTTCTTGGGTCATAAAGGTTGCGAGGGCCTGGGGACAGTTGTAATGTAAAAATCAGGCAGAGGCTGGCAGTTTCAGCATGCACGTGATTTCTATTCAATAAACCACAGTCTCACTTCACAACTTTAAAGGCATTCCGTTTTATGTGAGATTTTTTGACTTGCTGGAGTTTTCCTGCCTTCAGCCATTCAGAAAGAAGATAGAAGAATCCACAGGGAACCTTTCTACCCCAAGTGGAACTAGAAATCCTAAGACCCCAAGGAGGGGGGTGAGGTGAGGACAGAAAGTCCTTTTTAACCCCTTGTGAATGGACAGTGAGGAGGCCCTGCCCTCACCAGGCTATGCAGGCCTTAGGGGCAGAAGGAAGCAAGGAGCAGCTCTTTGGAGAATGTCCTCCTCTGGCACACATTTGCTCCCTATGGCCCTGGGCCCTTTCCCCTGGAGAAATCTGACCTTCCCACATTTAGCCCCTGGTGGTCAGTATGGGTCTCCTCCCTCTGCTAGCCTGGAAATGCAGAGTTGAAGGGAGCCCTAAGCGCTGGGAAGAACACTGTGTGATTTCAGACAGCGCCTTCAAGACAAGAATCTCAAGACACAAACTGAGCTCTTGGTATCTGAGCTCCAGTCTTCATTAGGACCAGTTGGGAACACAACCTCATCTAGGCCTTCTGCTTTCCAGGATGGCACTTTATTGCCTCCACACTAAGCCTATGGTGTGTGACACATACTCACTATGCCTTGAAGAACTGAGGTTCCATTTGGCTCACGGAATACGTACAAATTTCCTGACTGACTTCTGAAGGAGTAATCACTTCCTGTCTTTGCTAATTGCTCAAGGGTGGCAGCTCCTTGCTGTGTCTGGGGCAGATGGATGTTTGCTTAGGTGCTGGAGTGAACTCATCACAAGAAGTTCAGGAGCCCTTAGGAGAGACAAGAGCAAGAAGCCAAGGGACAAGCCAGGGGACCAGCCAGCAGGGGACAAGGAAACAGTGAAGGCTCCAGTGTCTTCAGTAGGTAGCCATGGGTTCTGAACTTGGGACACCCCCACACCAGGAACTGAGCCACTCCACGAACCCTCCCCATTGACTCCCTGGAATGTGGGGGCCTGCTGAGATCTTTGCAACACCTTTGTTTGCTTTTTGTTCCTCAGAAGGCCCTCAGTGATTAGGACCCTCCTCGGCAGTTCCAAAACATCAGACAAGGTGGGAAGGGGCCTTTGACGTCAGATGGGGCATTTGTCTACTCAGGTGTAGCTAATTTACCCAGTGTGAAGTTTTGTTTCTGAACCTGGTAGGCCACCCAACACCCCATCACTGAGTGGGGGAGGGTGTGTGAGTTTGGAATCAGTGCATGACCCTTCAAACTCCCAAAGCCAGACAAAACATGTTTGGATTGGGCCCCCTCCCCAAAGTTCAGCCAACCAGACCCTATGACCTCATGGGACTTGGGAGGGCCAGATTCCCCAGTATATCTAGACATCAGAATCCTCTCTGGAGTGGGGTTAGGTCATGGCCTTCTTGCTCTGAGAGGGTCCCATTGTGAGTCTTCAGGCCCCCAGCACCCCAGCCAGCAGGAGACAGAAGATAGAAAGATCTGAAAATTTCCACAGAACCAGAAAGACAGCATCTAGGATTGGGCTGTGCAGAAATTTCCATGCAGATACTGATGGCAGTACCATTCCCCAGGCTATGCCCTGCCCATATGGGGAATTAAGGGAGCTTATTGAGATTAAGGCAAACCAACCCCCAGGGGAGACAACACTTGGATAGTTGCTTTAAATGCAAATTCTGGTGTGAGAATTCTACTGAGAGGGGTAACTAGAAGGTAACCTAGAGGACAGCAGGGAAACTACTAGCCCCTTTAAAGGAAATCTGCCTAGTCCAACCAGGTGGGGGGACCATGGTAGCTGGAGCTGCTCCACCCCAAGGGATTTAGGAAGTCTTCTAGCAGGAAGACCAGAGGGACCAGCTGCAAAAGGAGCTCTGTCTTCTCCTTTCTCCTCCATGGTACCTTTTCTCAAGTGGCAGACAGGCACCAGGTGCAACTTTAGGGAGTACACATTGCCAAGTTTACAGAGAGCCAGTCAGAGAATGGGCTGAGGGATCAAGGAAGTGAAGAGTTTCGGGTTTAAGTGAAGTCTCCACACTGGGAGTTGAGGACCAGAGATGCCGCCCCGTCGGAAGGAAGCATCTTCCCACGTCCCAGTGGTCTAGGTTCCTCCAGCCCTGTGCAGGAAGGCAACAGGAGCCCAGGTAAGAGGTCCTCAGGGAGAGGAAGGAGCTGGCCAGCCACTCCCTAGCAGGACCACCTGCCTTGTCAAAAAGTAAAGAAAGGCTGTTCTCGTTCTGCTTCCTTCTTCTGTTGAGCTGCTTCTGGGGACCTTAGTAAGAACTCCAGAGAGAATCTAGATCTTGGAAGCCCCAAGCTGGAAAAGCTCTTATATATTTATAGTTCAAATCTCTTATTTTATTGATGAGGAAAGTTTGTTCAGAGCTTTGTTCAGGTGGTAAAGGAGGCTGAACAAAAATCCAGGTGTCGTAACTTACACCCTAAGGCCCCTTCCATGCCACACACCTGCTTTGTCATACTCTTCACAACTCCATGACCCACCACTCTGGCCTCAGTTCTCAGGGCAGCACTGTGCTGAGCTGAGCCTCTGGGATGTAACCTCAGCTAATAAAATAGAGCTGAATCCCTTCCATCTACAATTCATTACCTGCTGCTTTCAGAGTAGAGCTGTCTGCTGCAGACTTCTTGATCCTGTATCCCTTCCCCTGACACACCAGTGGAACTGGTATCCACAAGCATCTTAACATCCCAGCTCGTCAACAGCTTGTCTCCACAGAGTCCCTCTCGCATGCGCAGATTACTACAGACTTATTCTGTGTAGCTACCGAGAGTGAATATTTCTGGAAGACAAATAGCGATGCCATTAGGAAGAACATTCCAGCATATGGCAGTTTTCTGATCAGAGAATGGACAACCTTGTGAGGTATGTGGATGGCCTCCCCAACAAGCACCAGAGAATATAGACCTTGGTGAACTTGCTGAGGGAAGCCATCGTGTGAGGCTTGGATGTGCACAGGGACATGCCTCTACCCATAGTCAACACCCTGGCTTAGATGAACCTTCAATTCCAAGTGTTTTCATTAGATTGTAAAGCAATTATTGAATAATTTTTATATGCATTTTAATGATCAGTTTTAGTGTATCTTGTGCAAATGCAATGGGAATTCAAAGACTGTAATGATCTGTACGGCCAGATAATCCACGATGGCTTTACAGAGGAAGCACACTATAAACCAGGGGGACAGAGGAAGCACAGAGCTCCAGTGATAAGGTCAGAGCACCACAGCAGGATGTATTCTGGGAAGGATAAAGACAAGGCCAGTGATGAAGAACATCTAGAAGAGCAAGCTGAGGAATTTCAGCATCATGCTCTGGGCAGTAGGGAGCAGTGGAGATTATTAAAAGAGCGGCATAATGATATGGTCTAGCCCAGAATGGATTAGAGAGATCAAAATCAGGGAGACTAATGATATGATAGACATGCAACTCTGAGGGTGTGGGCTGGGGTAGGAACAGCGGGAAGAGAGTGCAAAGTCAGTCCTGAGAAAAATCAGTCAGGTGCCGCCCCAATTATACTTAAGGTTCCATGACCTTTGTGCTCTCTTTAACCTTATTTATAAGGTTATCATAAGATTTTATGAGGTTAAAGGAAACATCAACTCATTTATGCTTAGTGGTGTCTTTCTCCCAAAACACCAAAAGAAACAAAACCTAGGTGAGTCCATTGGCCGCCTAGTGAGCTGTGTGGGGAAGGAGAAGAGAATGTTTCAACCATTTACTATGAGTGTGAGTGTTGCTTATTTCAGGGTATAATGATTCAGACTGTACCTCCCTTAAAAAAAAACGTTTGAAATGGCTAATTGATTAATTAATTAAGTTGAGGCTTCCAAGTAATTCATCTCCAAGTGTTCCTATGGATCTGGCCTTCTTCTTGACCCCATCCACCTCTCAACCCACCTCCCTATCCAGATCAGAATAGTTAGGAAAGGTTCAAGGCTTTGGGGGGGGGGTTCTTTAGCAAAGGGAGCCCCAATTTAAAAAGAATATAATCAGGCCATTACATATCAAAGTGGAGTTGAATTGATAAACCAAAAATAAATCCCTAATGGGAAGTAAGGTTTAGGGAAATAAATCTTAGATTACAAGGCAGGAGACAGAGCAGACCTATGTAATATCTCCTCTCAGCTCTGCCAATAGCTGTGTGGCCTTGGGCAAGCAACCCTGTTTCTCTCAGCCTCAGTTTCTGCACCTATAAAATGAGAGGGCTAGACTAGGTAACTCAAAAGCCTTTCCCAATTCTAGTATTCAATGTCTCTAAGAGTTTATAGAATGATCTTTGAAAATGTCAACTAAGAACAATTTTGCAGGAGGGGCACCCCCATTTACCACCCACAGGCATCCAAACTGTACACACACAGAGTGGCCCAAGGAATGACAAGTCATAGTGCAAACCTCAAGTGCCATGTAAAGAAACATCTGTCCAAACAGTGGCTAAAGCATAGTCATGGAGAACTGGTTGTAGAAAAAAATCAAATTATATATGATATGTCACTTTGAAGAAAGTCACTGTGCTGTTGTAGCTGGGAAATTGCCAAGTAGTGTGTGGGTGTGTCCACAAACAGCAGGTCAGGGGGCAGGAGACTCAGGAAGTTGAGCATAGATGACAGATGACCTTGGTAGCAGCCTCCAGATGCTCCATATGTTGGACATGGCAAGTGATAGATGGACAACATTGATCCACCTCCAAGAAAGACCAAAACCTGTCTAAGGCCTGAGGAAGACAACTTGTACAAGGTGTGTGGGCACAGAGCTATTTGGAAAAAGGTTAAGTTTTTCAGATACATAGACTAGATAATTTTTCCTCTTCTGAAAGATGTCATATATGATTGGGGCTTTGGTTCCACTCAAGGAAATTATAATAATATGCGGGGGGTTTCTTTTTTTTCCTTCATCAGTGGGCTCTTCTAGGAAATCTTTCTTTGCCACTGATATTTGGTTGGCATTTTCTGCACAGCAGAAGTCAGCAGAGGAATAAGTACTGTGTGGGCACTACTCCCCAGAGAAAAGTGCCCCTGAACAAATCATTATGGACGTGTTCTCTGCTTCTCTGAGTCAATGGGAGGAAAGCATCATTGGACTCTTGCTATTCAAACAAGGGATGGTGGCAATCCTCGAGGGCAGGGACTGAGCCCCTGAGATAATCCTAAATGGCACCCTAGGCAAAGCGACATGCACTGGGACACTTAACAAGCCTTGTTAGAGGAGAGACAGCAGCAGCCCCAGCACCAGGCAGGCATGCCAAGGAACTCCTCAGCTGCCAGGGTTTACCCAGAGGTTATCAAGGACAGACATGCAGGTGTGCAGGGATAATGTCCTCCCCACCTTGGCCCTACAAGCAGCCAGGTGGGAACTGTTGTGGCCAGAGTCATTGGGCCCAGGCCTCGAGCCATAAGCAGCAGCATCTGTTTACTACACTAGGCAACGCAAGTACTATTTTCTATGTGTGCCGTGATATTTGGGGGTGAGGAGGAGAATTGAAAATGAAAAAATTTAAAAAGTGGTTAAGGCATTTCTTGCATGCTTACTGTGAAAGAAATTTACTCTTGGGCTATACGATGCCCAGCCCCACCTCCAAATAGCTTAGGGGGGTTGCAGCCAGATGAAATGGACCTATGTGACATCTCAGTGACTAAAACGAATCAAGTGTGTCCAGATCTTTAATAACGTATTTTCTTCATTCTCATTGAGTTCTTCTAGGCACTCTTGTAGGACTTCTGGGTTTCTGGTTAGTTGGTTGTAGATAGCCAATCATTTTATCACTCTTTTATCTGAGTAATGCTGGAAATAATCAGCCCTTCCCTTGCAGCTTCCAGAACCCTACACAATTCAGCTATAACTTTTGTCAACCTGCAAAAGACTCTTACCTCTATTTCAATATTTATACAACATTTAACATTTACCCCAAGATATGTCATTTTTAAAAATAGTTCAGACCCTGAAATACCCAATGATTTGTTCATCATACCATTCGGAAACTAAAACATGTAAGATAATTATCCCTCATTAATTTATTCAGTAAGCACCTCTGAGTGCCTACAGCATGTTTGGTGCTGGGGGTGCCAAGATAAATTGGTATAATCCTGGCTATCAAGGATTTCATGATCCTGTAAAGATGACAGTCAAGAACACATAATTAACTCTTAGCAAACTGAAGAGCAGGTGCTGGCAGGTGTAAAATGCCAGGTATGCCCAAAGGATAAGGAACTATCCTGCTTGGAGCAGAGGGGCCTGGTGCCATCAAAGGGATGTGTTCACCCTAAGGAGCACCTGACGTGTGAGCATTGCAAAACTATTTTCCAGAGCATTTTGCAAGCATTATCTCATTTTTAAAGTGGTACAAGAAAGAAATATCAGGTATCTGTAATCATTCATAGGATGGGTTTACAAGGTGGGTCCAATAGAGACTGTATATTTCTTTCTAGGAGAATGTCATGCCTGCAATTAAGACAACTATTACTAGATTATGTGACTTACAAAATGTCATACAGAAATTAGTGACTTCTGGTTCCCAATGTTATAGTTTTCTTTGTTCCTATAATACCATGCTATGTCTCATTTCTAGGACATTTAACAGACAACTTCATAAAATTCTTGAAATTGTCTTTACCCATTATTGGAGTCCTGAAAATTTGTCTCAGAGGCTGGTTGTGTGTTGCTATTACCTTTAAGTGTTTTCACAGCTTTGAAAGTTTTGCTGTTTTATCTTTCTCTTCCTCCTCTTCTTCTTCTCTTCTCTCTCTCTCTCTTTCTCTCTCTCTTTTTTTTTTTTTTTACTTTAAATTACCTACTTCTTTGTGGCATCTGTTATTGCTTTCATTCTTGACTCTTGGCTGGCACATCTTGAGGGGCCTCTGCCTCCTGGGTGGTCTGTAACCCAGCAGTGCAGTCTTGGCCACAAGAGAAGGGTGTTATTTATTGTTTTGCATGGCTGGGTCATGAATTCTAGGAACACAGTGCAAAACCCTGGACATTGAATGTGAAGAGCCAGAGAGTGGAGGCTGAGCCACTGGCCTTCTGCAGCCAGAAGCTGGACCAGGGCAAACACCAACCCACCCACCTGAAGACCCCCTTCACAAGCCCAGCTTGCTTGACCTATCTTACCACGGCTGACTCTTATGTGAAAGCACGTATCTTAACAAACAGCAACTTTTCTTTTTGTATTTCAAAATTTCCAGGTAGATATTGCCATCATTTGTTAAACTGAAGCACCTTCCTTGTGTATATGAAAAATAACACAGGTTAGAAAACAGCAGTTGTTATGGCCTCTAAAATCCAAAACCAGGTCTCAGACTAAAAGAACAGTGCCTTTCTTGCACCAAACAGGCCTAAACAGCATGCTACCATGCAGTATTGGGGTGGGAGAATAGTGAACTACTGGGCAAGGGGCCCACATGCAATTCCTGACTTTGCTGTGAGAGATGAGCCCTGTGACTTGAGTGAAACAAGTTCTCTGGACAGGGAGGTAGACTGTAATATTGAAGCTTCTGTCCCATTCTGAGTTTACGATGCTTGGATGAAAGTATGGCTCTGCCTAGGGGGTGGCTAGGATGGTCAGCAGTTGGCATTTGAGGAACAGGGAGCAATGGGTTGGGAGAATTGCCTTTGCAACCTTACAGATGTGCACCTGGGGTTGGCACTGAGGAATAATGCCCTGCTTGGTCAGAGGATGCAATGACACTCCTCAGTTCTAATCCTGCATGAACTCTGTCTGCAGAGGTGACCCAGGCAAAGCTGATATTGCAGGTGTCTCTGAGGTACAGAGTTGAGGGGCACTGCCCAGCCTTGAGTGATAACACTGACCCTGGACAGGATATTGACATACACCTAGGAGCTGAGAAAGGATGTGGTCACATGGGCTACCTTTCCATCAAAAGTACAGAAAAGATCTCCTTCCTTGCCCATGCTGCCCCATACACTCTCTGTGGTCAGCCCTACTGTACTCACAGCTGTGCTGAAGTTGCTTCTACAGGAGCAGTGTGATCTATGCCAGTGCCATGAAGCTTTAATACACACACCAATCAGCTGGGGATTGTGTTAAAAACAGATTCCAATTCTGCAGATCCCTGTGGTAGGGCCTGAGATTCTGTATTCCTACCAAGCTTCTTTGTGACATCCACAAAACTGGTCCACAAACCAGATTCTCAGGAGCAAAGATGCAGGGAAAAGAACTGATGGTCACCCGGCTCACTGAAGGATGCTATGGAAATCATTCCAAGCCTCCATGTTGCATCTTCTGGTGATAATGCCCATCCTATCCCTTTCAAGGTACTATTGAAAAGACAAGTGAATTAGCTGAGGAAGTATGCAAATGTAATCGGGTGACTGTATCTACTACTCCGGGCAGCCCCTGTAGCCTCCAACTACAGCATGCACTGGAACCCTGAGCAGAGCAAGTTAAAACTGCATGTCCCCAGGGTTACCAGATACTCTAACAAACCTGGGGGAGCATGCACTATGACAAGCCACCAAGATGATGTGATGTTGTCAGTTCTCAGATATACATTGAGGAACCCTCTCGAGTGACAAGAGAGCTCTGCTCTCCCTACAGTGCGAAATTGAAGATAACAAGATATAGCAGATGATTTCTTATAGCCGATCACAAGCTTAGGACTCTTAGCTCCCATAGAGTGGCACTTGTCAAACTTTAATGTGCACAGAAATCACTGGATAATCTTATAGAAATACAGATTCCATCAGGTGGGGGTCCCTGGGCCTCAGTTCCCAGATGCTGCTGGCCCAGGGACCACACTTTAAGTAGCAAGAACCGACATCAATCATTCTCAGCCCAAGTTGCACATTAGTACCATCTTTTAAATACGATGAGCTCTAAAAAAGCTTTAGTTTTCTAAACTGGCCTGAGTAGGGCTCAGACATTTTTTAAAGCACAGGCAAGTCCAATGTACAGCCAACCCTAGAACTCCCTGCCCTAGATGAAGTCCAAGGCCCTGGCCGCCACCTGTTAGTGTCCGTCCAAGTGGCAGTTGTGTTGCTCTCAGAGTGGTTCTTTGCAGGAGATAAAAGGCAGGCTGTCTTACCTGCCTCTTATCATGGATCTAATGTAGGTTACTGTGAAGAGAGGAAGTGGAAGCTTTGGGGGGAAAAAAAGGAGAAGTTGGGTGTTTTAGCAGAGACGAATGCACTTACTACTCAAGCCTCAGGTTTCACTGCTCTCTCCTTTCCGGCTTGCATGTGTGATTTTTCCCAACTCTCTGCTTAGCTCTCCTGGGTGTGTGGACCAGAGGGGACACTGACCTGTCTCATTTTGCCCCTGGCTAGGCGACAGTGGGGAGCAGCCATCCACAGCGGACCCGAAGGCCGAAGAGAGCTTGGAGGCCACGCTCCCCAAGCGCAGAAGTGTGTTCCACATCAAGTGGTCATCCGTCCGGCGGAGGAGCAAAGGTGTGCCCTTCTCATATCTCCCACTTGGTCCCCAACATCCTAGTCTCTAATAAGACAGGAGCAATGGCAGTACTGACTTCATAGAGTGGTAAGGAGGCCCACAAGAGTCAGGCTCATTCTTCTCTCACTTGATCTCTGACCAAAGCCACAGTTCCTGGTGTCTGGCTGGACACCCCCTCTGTTGGCCAGAGACTGGAGTTGGGCCAGGCATTGGGCTTCTAGGGTCTTAAGCTAGCTGCACAAGGAAATACCTGCATGCCACCCCAGAGACTCTAACTTAATTCCCCTAGGAAGCAGCCTGCATGGGCACCAGCAGCTTTCAAAGCTGTCCAGGAGATTCTAATTTGCCACCAATCAAAGCCACGAAGTCTAGGAGGCTAAAGATGAAAAGTTCTCATAGCAATGGTGGGGTGACCAAAGACACAGGTAGAGAGCCACGGTCAGGAAGTGGCTTATTCCCAAAGGCCAGGAAGGGGATCCAGAGGGCAGCTTAAGCTGAACAGGTGGGAAACCAGAAACGTGGACTTGGAAGCTGAGAACATGTGGAGGCAAGCAGAAGTCTGGGGAGGTCTCCCCAACCAGCTGTAAGGTTGGGTCAGCCTTGTGAAGATTCCCGAGCAGCAATCTAATTCTGTTCCCAACCCCTAGACAGGGGAGAAGAATTACCCAGAGTGACACAGCTGGCTAGGGCCACTGCCAGGGATAAAACTGATTCCCAGGTTAGCGGCCCTTTTACAAATCATGTGCTTCCAGAGGTGCATTAGTGACTTTCTTCCTCTGGTTCATGTAAGGCTCTTCATTTCATAGCAAAAGTCAGCCAACCCAGAGAAATGGATCTGGAGGGGTTGTGGGCAAACCCAGAAGGTGGAGAGGGCGTTGCTGACAGCTCAAGGGCCCCCTTGCCTTTGACTGGGGTTCAGAGTGAAGGAGAGCCAGCTTGCCTCAAAAGTCCCTCCTAACATCCTGCTGTGACTGTGATCAGGGGCTGGGGTGGGGGAGGGCGTGGCAAAGGAGCCTAGGAGGTGGAAGTCAGAACTGCCAGGCTCTGGCAAGCAGCAGGGAGCTTCAGAGGCAGCAGGTGAGTCAAATTATCACAGACACTGGCCTCCAAGTTCAAGGGATCCTCTCTGCTTCCTACTCTTCCTTTCAAGGCTTTCAAAACTAACTAGTTTCTCCTGCGTGGTGTGACCTCCCAAGCTCACTGGTATTTTCAGTCCTTGCTCCTTCAGAAGTGGGAACATGAGGCCTTTGATGCATTCCTGCTAGCGCTTTGACACCCTGAAGACTCATGAAAGCACAATGGGAACTGCCAGTCGAGTCTGAAGACACAGGGTGGGCAGAGCCCAGCTGGCCATCTCACACGTGACCACCAGAGGGCACCAAAGCATCAGACGGAAACTTCAAGGGGCCAAACCCTGCTGATACTGGTCATCTCTAAAAATAAATTACCTGTAGTGATAAAATATATATATATTTACAGCCACATTACAAGAGTTTTCTAGAATTAAAGACATACAAACACCTCTTGCAAGTGACTACATGATCCCTTTTCCTAATCCAACTTGCAATCATGGCTAACATGTCTTGAAAAAAGGGAGAAAAGAAAGGCAAAAACAGTCTGAGATCGTCCAGCTGAGGCGAGTCATGGCCAAATCCAAACACAGATCTACAGCTCTTAAACAGTTTGGGAAGCTGAATACTTTATGAGGAGTGAATGACAGGCTTAAAGTTCCTGCGTGCATCTGTAAGCTGTCCATGTGGGCCAGGAGAAAGAACCCTGGACGCAAGGGCCCCATGCATGGCACTGTTCCTCTGGATGCCTTTTCCCCATCTAAAAAATATAGATGTTGAGCTCATGGCTTCTTAATTAAAAGTCACTGAAATCTCTGAATTCCCTAAATTCCCTGTAAGATGCTCTTTTGCATGAAGATGTACATTTTCTCCCCAAAGGGAGGAACCCAAATGGGTCCATGACCGATAAGAGGACCAAGAAGCCTTTCACCTGCAGGACTCCATAATTCTGTCCTTCCTCAAAAAGAAAAGGAACTGAGTAATCTAACTTGAGCCTTACAAGAAATCAGCCGTGAAGGTATCAAAGTACAGGTGTCCTAACTGTAGAGTTAGGGTTAGAGTCCTAACACTCTTTCTTTGTAACTCCAGGGTTTGGGAGAGGTGAACACCAGGAGAGACAAACCAAAGACCCGTTTCCCTATCAATACCGGAAGCCCACAGTAGAGCTGCTGGTGAGTACTGTGTGACCCGAGTCAGGGACAGTACCCTATCACCACAAAGCCTACTGCAGAACTGAGATCCCTAAAAGATGTTCTCTGATTTAGGCAAACTTCGCTTGAATTCATATTTTCAGAAATGTTACATAAGATGAAAATGTCTATTATTCACAGTTTACTTTTTAAGCTTTCATATTTCTTTTATTGAAATTATTTATTATCAGGCTTCCTCTAAATCCAGCATTAAAGCATTTAGGAAATAAGCTGGTACCAACTTTCAAAAACAAGTTTTATGTGTTTAATTTCATACCTTTATGCTTATGGACAGTTAAATTTTAAAGACTAGACATGCTGGAGGGAAAACAATTCCTGAAAGAGTATTATGAGAGTAATGATTTTTTTTTTTAAGATACTAAAGATCTGTGGTTAACTCTCAATTCCACTGTTTGACCTTGACCTTTGCAAATGTGTGTCTGAGTCCTCATTCACAGAATGAGGGTAAAGGCATCATCTTGTTATACCTTATGATGGTGGATTGTCTTGAGCGAGGTCACATATCAAGCAAAACAAACATATTCTAATTTATGGAAATAGGGAGATGACTATATAGTAATTTAACTGAACAAAACTCTTATCCAGGTCCCCCAATGGCTACAAATGTGACCTCTCAGTGTGGGAATAACAGAAGGTGTGTGATTCTTGCTCATCTCTTGTCCTGGACAGGACCTGGACACCATGGAAGAGAGTTCTGAGATAAAGGTGGAAACTAACATTTCCAAGACCTCCTGGATTCAGAGCTCCATGGCTTCTGGTGGGAAGAGAATCAGCAAAGCCCTCAGCTACATCACAGGAGAGATGAAGGAGTGCGGAGAGGGACTCAAAGGTGAAGTTCTGTGCGACCCTCCCTAACCCTCAAAGGGTACCTCCTGGCCTCCCTAGGAAACACACGGGGGGTGTTGTCCCTACAGACCAGGCTGGGCTGTTTCTCTGATCTTTCAGAGAAGCTCAGAGTTGTACTGCTAGAACAGACATGTGGTTTCTTAGGATGTAAATAGCAATACATGTGAGAAGGTGAGCTCTCGTTTCTGAACATAACAGTTCTGCACGCGTGTATTTTTTAAATTTGGATTCTAGAGCCAGCATTCTAGAAAACATGCCCTCTGGATGGCTCAAGGGAGAATTGTGTCTTCTGTGCAATAGGTAGGCTTTCTTTAGCGACCTTCCCAGAGCTCGGGTCATGGGTTTGATGCCCTCTATACAGTATGAAAATTTTCTTGAAAATTCACAGCAGTACCACCGCTGACACAGATAGCTCAGGGTATCTGATCTTCATAGCCAGAAGAACCACCTAAAGACCACATCCAGCTGACGAGGGGTCTCAAGAGTTTTCTGGGCTGTCAAATACTGTCTCAAAATAAAGACAACAGGAGACAGCAGGTGGCAGGTAGCAGATCCCCTCACACCCTTGGCCTGTCCCACGCTGAACATGTGCTGACTTCCTGCCCTCCTTCCTTTGCAGACAAATCCCCAGTGTTCCAGTTTATTGACTGGGTCCTCCGGAGCATGTCCCAGGTGATGTTTGTGAACAACCCCCTCAGTGGTACCCTCATTGTGCTCGGCCTCTTTGTCCAGAACCCTTGGTGGGCCATCTCAGGCTGCCTGGGCACCATCATGTCCACCTTGGCAGCCCTCATCCTGAGTCAGGACAGGTAAGTCCTGGAGAGGCCTAGGGTCCAAGTATGCAGCCAAGTTATAGCTTCCTGTGAGGGCCATTCTCCTCTCCCCAGCTCAGAAACCCTTCCAAATAAGGATGCTGATAACTAGAAGTGTCTATTCCCAGGTTATTTTTTCATAGCAGTGACACATTGTCTAAAGAAATAGGAAGGGTTCATAGGGATGATGTCTTCCCTCCTCTCTCCTGGAAGGGTGGTCTAGTTAAAGTTGTGTGTAGTTGGACCCCAGGTAAGAAAAATATGACTTGGAAGAAAATCTTAAAAGGTCCTGGGAAAACCTGTGCCCCATCACCCACTTCCCCCAGGTCCGCCATCGCCGCAGGACTGCACGGCTACAATGGGGTGCTGGTGGGGCTGCTGATGGCTGTGTTCTCTGACAAAGGCGACTATTACTGGTGGCTATTGCTCCCTGTCATTGTCATGTCCATGTCCTGGTAAGTTTGCTCCTGAGCTTGTGGGTTTAGGTCATGGGCCACCAACCTCTTTATACCAAGCCCATGATCAGCTGTCTAAGCTCAATGTTAAAGTAGCATTTACTTAGCTTGTGGTGTACAAGCTAAGTAAATGCTACTTTAGCTTGTACTTTAGCTTGTACACCACAAGCATCTACTGGGAATCATTGCCAAGGTCATACAGTGATACCACCATGCTAGTTCACCTATATACAGCTACCACCCTTCACTCCTTTTATGTTTTAAGAGCTAAAAGAGTGGTTGTTCTTACCCTATACAGAACAAGAAACTGAGGTTAAGGGAGGCTCTCCAGGGTCCTATGCTTTCTGAAAATCTTCTCATTTCTCCCCCTCCCATAGATTTGCTATGTCCCCAAGACCACCTCCCAGAGTAAGCTGAGGCCCAGCATAGGCAGAGACCTCACAGCATGACTCCCACCTCCTGTCCAGAAAATGCAGGGCTCTCTGGACATAGGCTAATATACTTGGCCTCTCAAAAACCATTCATTGAATGAATGAATGTGATACCCTCCCCTACAACCTGCCTTCTCTCCTCATGCCTGGGCATGGAGCTACATAATTCTTAAAGGAAGTTCTGGGACCCCCTGCCTTAAAATTGCTCCCAGAAGCCCTCCTTCCGAAGCTGAGTCTGGATTTCCCACTCTATCCCTGTGATGGGGGCAGAGAGGAGACCCAGAGGTTGCTTTTCCATGGGAAGGTGTAGGGAGGCCTGACTGTTATACAGTCTGGTGTCCAGGGTCAAGCAGCTTCCTAACTGGAATCTCCCATGTTTCTGCCATCAGCCCCATCCTCTCCAGTGCCCTGAGTACCATCTTCAGCAAGTGGGACCTCCCAGTCTTCACGCTGCCCTTCAACATCACTGTGACCTTGTACCTAGCGGCCACGGGCCACTACAACCTCTTCTTCCCCACAATGCTGCTGCAGCCTGTATCCTCAGTGCCCAACATCACCTGGTCTGAGGTCCAAGTTCCCCTGGTAGGTATCATGGGAGGAGGAAGGGCATCTGTCCAAGCTAGACATTAAACTACCACATCCGTAGGTAATATTAACAATTACACAGTGCAAAGCACTGTACATACTCATCTCTAGAGTACTGCCCTATTCCTATTCAGAGACCTAGAAGGGTCTTTACTAGTCCCACGCTGTGACAGCACAGAGGAGGGAATTGAGCTAAGAGACTGAATGAATTAGGTCACACAGTGAATTAGGAAGAGACAAAGTCAAGTCTAGAATTCCTGGCCTGGGTCCTTTGGTTTTTTCCATTTTTCAAAAGTCTTCTTGATGTATTAGTACAGTTTCAACACAGTCAGGCCAGAGTTTAAGCTGCATATCTTCTTGCATTCAATCACACTGACTCATTAAAGATGTACACATCATGCTACCATTTATTGGCTTAAGAAGCCACCATTCCCACCTCCAGAGTTTATTCCACTTAATGTCTGAGGCTTGCTTATATTTTAAAAGCACAGGTGTCCCTCCATTAAGAAACATATATAACAGAGCTTTTAATGTCCTTTCTAAGTATTCGGTATATAATGCTGACCTCTGCAGGTCTGCCAAGTTCAGTAATAAGAAGCTGCACTCACAGTATTAAGTCTGCAAGGAGAAATGTGCCTTAAGCCGTCTTATCTAACCAGGCACATTTTCACTGGGGCCTTTCTACCTTCCATTTCACCAGAGGGCCCCACCATCTGGCACTCATTCTGAAACTTCATTATTAGCAATTCATCTTCTGACCACAAAGCCGTTTGAGCTTGTTGAAGCAACTTTCTCAGAAATAATGATGCCTAGTTTCTCTCAGCACCCCACAGCAGGCAACACCTCGGCAGAGTGGAAAGAGGCCTGCATTTGCTCTAAGAAGCATCATTAGTCAGGAAGAGAACTGTTTGTGTTAGCCCCACCTTTGTTGCTTGTTTTGTGCATGTGAGGACCTCATGGCCAGGATGAGGAAATACCTGGTGCTGGCAATTCAGCTCTTTAGGCTTCTAAGTCATGGTGTGGACCAAATTGATTGCTTTTTAGAGACAAAATAGGTCTAAATGGCTTGTGAAGGGGTAGATGATGTTAGAAAATGCAAGTTTGGGATATTGCATTCTTCATGCTATGTTTTCAATTGAAAAGATATTTGAAATTTTATAAAATAAAAAAAAGTTGTAGATAATCATATACTAACACTTGAGACCTCCCCACCACCCAAAAGTTCCAGGAAAGAAAAACCATTTTTTATTGGCCTTCCTGACCAACTGAATGGATTATGATAATGATTGATATCTTTTTTCTTTTTGACAAGTATAATATAATTAGAGACTTGGGTTTCTGGAAAATAAGTGGTAAGTGTTGCAGAGAAGGCCTGAAATGCCCGACAACTTTGAGTCCCTGTGGGTTCTTCTATTCCTATAACACTGAAAGGGCCCCCTTGGAGAGAGCAGCCTGCTGAGTATCTCACTGCTGCTCATGCTCTGTACTCACTCTCCTATCCCTTTTCCCCTGCAGGGCAAGACCAGAGCCCTCATTACCTTCTCTGTCCTGGCTAACAGGAGAGTGAGCCCAAAGGGTTAGCACACTAGGCCCTCCTGATCTCCATCCCCTACCACCTCCAGAGGCAGAGTCCTTCCAGAAGACGTAGGCTGAGAGAAGACCTGCCCTTCCTAACATATGCACAACTCCCACCCTGCCCCCAGAGTTCTGCCTCTTCTCAGCTTCCTGCCCGGAGCCTCCTCCCTTACCCTGATGCTCCTTCCTAATTTAAGGCCTCTGGCCAAACCCTCCAGCACACGTGTCCCACTCCATGTTGCTGGGGAAGTCTCCAGGATCCTTTCCCCAGACTCCAGGGCACCTGTCCTAGTGCTCACAAGGCATCAGACTTTCTCAAATGCCTTTTCATTCACAGACAGGCCCCACCGGCCCTTGTGATACACAGAAGACTGAGTCCAACAGGTGCCCCGGGGGTGCATCCAGCAAAAGAGATGTGGGGTGATGCTACCTTTTCTGGGTCCTTCTGTGGGTGCTAGCCCAACTGCTCACCCAGACGAGTTGTTCATGAGGATAGAACGAACCATTTTTCTGCCTAATGTTAGCCTTTTCATCATCTTTTTAGCTTTAAAAAATATTACAAGAAGGTTCTAAACCCCAACTTTGATCAAACATATTGCCTTTCTAAAGAATAACCCCTTAATTTGAAAGGTCTTCCATTTGTCCTCCCTGGAGAAAAAAATGCCTC
The DNA here is from genome assembly GCA_963573935.1 of Arctocebus calabarensis. Lineage (NCBI taxonomy): Eukaryota > Metazoa > Chordata > Mammalia > Primates > Lorisidae > Arctocebus > Arctocebus calabarensis. The sequence continues at coordinate 99,142 of CAUYON010140976.1, forward strand.
ACACTCCTGTTTCTAAATAAAGGAAACTGGGCATCCTAACCTTTAGTGTTCTAAGAACTCAAGCTTAAGACAATAAATTAAAATCAAATTTATTTTGTTCCTTTTAGAGTTAACCTATTTGAGTAGAAAGGTCTTGGAAACCTGTTGCAAAATGTTGGTGCGACAGGTTTGGTGTTGAGTCTTTTGCAGCCAAGGTTTGAGGGGTCTCTTTTACCTCCATAATAATCATGTGACCCCATTGCACCTACAGCTTTTGAGAGCGATCCCTGTTGGAATCGGCCAAGTGTACGGCTGCGATAACCCCTGGACTGGAGGCATTTTCCTCATAGCTCTGTTCGTATCTTCACCTCTTATCTGCTTGCATGCAGCAATTGGATCCACCATGGGGATTCTAGCAGGTCTGTGTCATTACTTCCCCATTAATGTTAGTGCCTATGGCTAGCTCCAAAGAAAATGGTGACAGGTGCCTTTGACACTCCACGTGTTGATTCCTATAAACTTTTCCTCTTTCTCTTGTACTCTGTTTCTCCACTCTGGGTACTAGTGCCCTCCTGTTCACCTGAGCAAAAGCCATCCTCATGAAAGGCTTTGTTATTAGTCATTTACACCTTAGTATAAATTTAAAGTTCAGGAAAGGTTTCTTCCACAGATATTTATAGTTTAAGCCATATCCAACGACACTAAGAAAGATTTGTTCTCCATTAGGGAACATTAAGTTATCAGTGAAGGAGGAGAGGAAGGATATCTCTGGACTATTTTATATCAGCCTTCAGAGTCCTTACTCAAAAAGTCTCTTGAGCCAATACCAGCTTGATCACTAATATTCATAAGACTCTATGGCAGTGGTTCTCAACCTTCCTCATGTATTTTCATTTTTAAAAAAGGGTCACGACCCACAAGTTGAGAACTGCTGCTCTATGGCATTTGTTTTCTTCAGATGTTTTCCACTAAAGGAAGCCAGAAGTCCTTTTTGTATAAACACTTTAGAGGATAACTGATACTGAGTTTTGAGGACTGTGGTAGGTTTCAGGGCCAGGAGGTGAGGCCTGCAAGACCCCCAGATGAAACCTGATGCCTGCTTTCTCCTGCAGCACTCACTATTGCCACGCCCTTTGACACCATCTACTTCGGCCTGTGTGGCTTCAACAGCACGCTCGCATGTATAGCCATAGGGGGCATGTTCTACGTAATCACCTGGCAAACGCACCTTCTCGCCATTGCCTGTGGTAGGTACTGCCCGTCTTCCCATCTCCAACCATGCCTGTGTCTATCCCCGCAAAAAAAAAAAAAAAAAAAAAAAAACTGTGAAAATTCTTCTCCTCCCACAGAGATAAATGTGAGTTATTTCCTTTATAAAAGGCTTTTTACTTAAAACTGCTTTCAGTGGTTATTTAGGGATTAATACACAAAAAACTATTGTCACTGAATACAGTGTCAGGGGGTTGTGGTCTGCTTGTTTGTGCGTTGTGTCCTGTAACTGATACTTTCCTGGCTGGTGAATGGAACTCACTGACAAAGCAATTCTTATGCACATTTACCCTTCTATGTGAAACTGGGTAATTCATGTAGTGGTTTGGGCAAGCAGAGAATAGTCATGTAAAACATGCAAACACTGACCATTGGCCCTAAAATGATCTTGATCGTTGTATATATGGTCAAAGTCCTAGGAAATTAGATTGACTGCAATAATTTGGAAATATTTATATAACCTCATTCTTGAACGTCTTTTACTTATTGATGTTATATGAATAAAAACCAAATAAAACTCTGTTTGATCAAGGCATTTAAAACAAAGATTCTACTTCAGCCCAGTCATAGACTCTGTGAACATTACCTATAGAAATTTATTTTAAGAAATAAGTTTATAATAAAAATTGGCCAGATGGTCTGTGCTAGGGAAGAAGTTTAGGATAAGACATGGCCCTATATTCATTTCCTAAAGATAATTTGTAGAGATATTTTCTTTCATATATTATGACAATTATCACACAAGCTAAGCTAAGCTAGATGTGAAACATAAAGCTTGGTTTTTCTTTCTTTTTAAAATTACTTTCTGCTACCCCAGAAATGTCAACATAAGCCCAACACGCTGTAATTACTTAAGAAATAGTAGTTTTGTTACCCTTTTATTTGATCAATAAGACATTCGCACACCTGGCACAAAGTAGGCACTTTAAATACCTCATCTCTACCCTTAATACCAAGTCTCCAAAGTTGGTATTGTTATTCGTACTTTGTAAAAGAGAAAATGACTCTGAAAGTGAGGGTTACCTTACAGTGTGAACCCCAGGTGCTTCTCTCAGGTCCCCTAGTCCAATCTTGTCAAAGAGGTTAAGTGGATCAACTGAGTCATAAAAGACAAGGCCAAGATTTGAACTTGGGTCCTCCTCATTCCAAATTCATGCTCTTCACTCCCCCTTCCCACAGCTCCTTGCAATGTCCCAGACACCTCTGATGGATCAGAGGTGCAGTAGACCAGTGCAGGGAGTATGCACTTGTTTCCAAGTAAATTGAGTTGAGTCACTTCTAAAGGACAACAAATGAACCCAATGACCCCAAGAAATAGGCAAATACACTAAAGTGAAGGAATTTAAGTCTCTTTAAGGTAGATCCTTGACTGTAAGCAGACCATACAATAATATCTGATGTTCATTGGTTTTTAACAAGATGCTTTTGCAAGCATTCCATTAGACCATTGTAAGAAGCTAGAAACTCTAACTCCATTGGGTATATGGCACCTTTGACTCAGGAAGGTGAGAGGGTTTGCCTATGGGCAGGGATAGAATCAACGCTCCTTCTGCAAAGTAGAGAAAGATCTAGGAGCATCCAGTGATGTGCTTTCAGACCAAAAATCAGGAAGCAGATTATAATGCATACAAGTGTCTTTATAGGTTCAGATGTTAGTTGAGGCCATCCAGGAAATCTGGAACATGCAGTTAGCTTACCTGAGTGCAGGGCCGTAGGAAGGAGGAAGTAAGTGCAGGAGGAACTGGCAGCACCTTCATCAGGCACAACGGCCCTGTTTGAAATAAACATCATGATGAATATTTTAATTCAATTTTGATTTTTTAATAAGTTAGCATTTTTCCATGACCAGAAACTAAACCCATACCTAGCTACTTCCCTCTGTAAAAAGATCCAATGACAAAAATTATTAACTTTCACAGATGTCTTTAAAATTAGTAATCATTTATATTACTAAATCAGTTTTGGCCTTAATCTAATTTAAAAAAAAAATGGAAATAAAAAGTCAAGAAGTCCTGAAGATTTTGAACATTCAAGGCTGTGCCTATTGTAAACTCTTGATGGCCCAGAAACTCCATGCAGGATGAGAGAGGGGACACCAGGGGTAGGTAAGGGTGGCAGCACTGGGGGCAGCTTCTGTCCTGAGTCTCAGAGGCCAAAGATATCTGAGATCTCTATGGCTGCCAACTCCAAGTTCTGCTTATTCACTAAGGAATATTCACATTCAACAAAAAAGTTTCAAACACCCAATTTATGTCAGATGTTACCCTGGTGGTTTTCAACCGATGCTGACTTACCCCTTCCCTGGGAACGTATGGCAATGTCTGATGACATTTCCATGCATCATACCTGGGAGGCGGAGCGCTATTGGAGTGTAGCAGGTAGAGGCCAGGAGTATTGTTAAATATTGTACAATGTACAGGACCCCACACAATGTATCACCCCCTCCAGAAACATAGGTGCTACCCTGGTTACTTACAAACCTTGTTACAGGTTATCCCATTTGATCCTTACTACAACCCTGTAAAGTGTGTGAATACTATTCCTACTCCCATTTCACAGATGGAAAACTGAGACTAAAGGAAGCTAAATAAATTGCCCATAGTGAGGCCTAAAAGTCTGTGCTCTTTGCAGGACACCACACTGTTTCCCAATGTCAGTGCATTCTCTCCAGGTGAAAAACTCCAGGTCCAGAATAGTTAGGCCTCTTTCTGTCATCTCATAGCCAGTGAAGACAGGTGAAGTGGATAGGTGTCCCATCTAGAGGCCCCATAGCATGCTCTGCATGTCCCCAGGACAATTTTCCCTTAGCTGGAACAGGCTACTGCTCATCCTCTCTTCTTCCTCCCCTGTCCCCATGCTGCAGGCTCTGTGACCATACATGAGCACACGAGGTTCTCAGATGGTTTCCCTGCTAGTCACAGACCAGTGTTGATAAAATAACAGTGGGGGAAGGGGGCAGTGAGAACACATCATTTGGCTGTGGGTCCCAGGGAAGGTAGGTCGACTCCAGGTCTTCCAGTCTCCATAGGTCAAGGCTAGAGTCCCACTCAGGTTCTCTGGCTCCCCTGAATTCTAGGGGCTTGGTGGTGCTCAGTTTGTCCCCCACATCTGCCCCCTTCTCTGACCTCCAATCTGAGAGGCCCCCCAGAGCACACTCCTGGAACCAGATGACTAGGGGTCCGCACATTAGGCATGAAATCCTGGGCAGGTGACCAGAACTCCCAGTGCCTGACACTAACAGTGCCAAACTCAGAGCTATTGTCAGGCTCACAGAAACAAGCTGTCTAGTGTGACCCCTGAAACTCACTGATAGCCCTGCATCCCACTTCATATAACTCACTCTTTAATCTCCTCTATTCTTCCACTTTGAATCTCCAATTCTAAGATAATAGGGACATTTCCAACTGAAAGACAGGCAAACCAGTCATTCATGCCCTCTGAGCCTCCATTGCCTCAGTTGTGAAATGAAGACAATAACAGAGTCGCACTGTGGGACGCAGGAGGGTGTGGTCGGTGTTGCCACCAGTGAGCTGGGCACACGGTAATTCTCTAATAAAGGTTAGCTGTTGTTAATGTCCTGGGGACAACTGAGATGCTCTCAGTTGACAAATTAAAGGTTCAGAAGCAAAGGCCAATTATGCTAGTCCATTTTAACAGCTTCTCCCCATCACTGGCATACGGCTCTTCCCAGCAGCCAGCCAGGTGGTGCCCTCCGCAGAGCCTAAAAGACAAGGCAGAGGCATGTTTGGGCTTCCTCAAGCTCACAGAATGTGGCCCCTCCCTAGAAACCCATACTATGTTAATAACTTGTGATGAAATATTGCAGTAGAGAGTTCTGGGATACACTTGCCTTTGCCATATCGTAAAATTTTCATTTATGCTTTATGCTGTTAAATGTTCCTTTACTGGAATGCAAGGTGGTGGGACCCAGGAGTACCATAACAGCAAAATTCAGGCCCTTTTTAACAAAGTTCATTTGCCGTCTTCGCTGTGTAGGTGTTTGCATGGAATTTAACATTTCTTAAAGGTGTCAAGCAATGGAAACATAACTCAGGGGTTTTTTTAATCTGAGAGATAGCACTTGGGACATAAAATTTACGGGGAGAGAATATGCAGACTAAGCTTGAGGCAGTGTTAAATAGTTAACAGTCTATCTCTTGTTGGTTCTTTTTCCAGCACTGTTCGCGGCCTACCTGGGTGCTGCTCTGGCTAACATGTTTTCTGTGGTGAGTCAAGGCAGGCTGACAACATTCCCACACCTTTCCTGGTGTACTCTTGGTTTCCCAAACCTTCCTCAAAACCCTACCTCTAGGAACCCTTTCCCAGTGCACGCCCCTTTTTTCAAATCACACTACTCGCCTCTACACCTGCAAGACAAAATAGGTCTTAAAAACTTAAACGTCAATTTTTGGCCAGTGGGCCAGGGGCTCCTTTTAAAAGGACAATTTGAAGAGTGTGGTCTTGTAAATCAAACTCCTTTCTATTGTATCATCCCCTAAAACAATTTTTAAATCTTTATTGTTTAATTTGTGTATATGTCTGCCCAACTTGCTAGAGAGCTCTTGCACATCTCTGTGTGTCCCACAGTAAATAGCACCTTTGGTGGGGGCTGTGTTATCAGGAGCAAAGTCTTCATGAGAGGAAAGTAGGAGTCAGGCCCAAGATGAGCCAGAAAGGACTCAAAGGTGGTGACAAATGGACAAGAGCAGAAGCCCAAGAAACCCTGTCTTGCCTGGGCCCCCACGTACAGTGACATGTGAGCCTGGAAGAGGCAGGGAGGCAGCCCCAGGCCCAGCACGAAGTGCTCAGGGCTCAGCTTGCAGTTAGTGCCTCTCCTCTTAGATAAAGGTACAAGGGTGCATATCATGTGGGCATGGAGTGAGTATCTGTCCTAAATCCCTCCTTCACCTCTGATCAGAATGGATTCTTTAGACTTACCATAGGAAGAGATTGTCTAAGCAGTATGTATAATTAGCCTTCCCTGATACTATCCTGTCTCCCCAGTGGACTAAGTCCCCCTTCAGGCCCCCTTGCATTTATAGATAGCTCAGATAAACATAGTATATTCTTTTTTTGAGACAGGGCCCACAGAAGAGTGCTGTGGCATCACAGCTCGCAGCACAGCAACCTCAAACTCTTGGGCTAAAGCGATTTTCTTGCCTCAGCCTCCCAAGTAGCTAGGACTACAGGCACTCACTACAATGCCTGGCTATTTTTTTGTTGCAGTTGTCATTTTTGTTAGCAGGCGTGGACTGGATTTGAACCCGCCAGTGTTGGTGTACTGTACTACAGGCGCTGAACCTAAATATAGTATTTTTACACAGTAAAATACCTTTGAATCTGGTACTCATTGGTCCTTTCCATTTTCAATCCATGTTCTCGCTCAGAACACGGGCTCTTTCATACTGTATCCTTGTCTTTATCTCTAGGATCTGTGACAGTGCCCAGCCCCAACACATAGTGGGTGCTCAAGTAATACCAGCTGGATAAAATCATAAGGTAGTGAGCCTCCATGACAGGGAAGATGGGCCAGACAGCCACCATCAGAAATACTGAGAGGGGAAAAGACCACGAAGTACAGCCTCTGAGGCTCCTGTCTGTTTCGGGCTTTATCCTCTCTTCCCACACCCATTCATTCACCCAATAATTCATCCAATACATCTGTGTCATAAGCCTTCCTGGGGCAAGATAGGGGCAAAGATGCAAAACAGGAAGCTTTGATTCTTGGTCATAGGTATTTACAGGGATGTCTGGCCCTTCCCTCTGTTTGCAGAGAAGTTACAGTTTACACTAGTCAATTTAGACAGTTTTCAAAATAAAATCAAGTTTACTTCCTGGGTACCTGCTGTGTTCAAGACACTGTGTTGACCACTGTCAGGGATACAAGAAAGTGCAGGCAATTAACTCACCCTGAGGGAATTTCCAGTCTCATTAAGGAACAACATATAAAAATGTTGAACATACATGAGATCATTCAAGCTGTCCTCAGAAGAGCACTTACAAGCTGTACTCTTTTACTTCCTAACTGGCCTGTGCATGTGCAGCCTGTGTCTTCAACAATATCACCATCTGCTTGGTGTTAACAACCATGCACTGAGGATCGTTTACTGAGTGCTTCACAGGCACAATGTATCAACTCTGAATAGGTATTATTATCACTATTTTACTATTAAGGAAACAGGTCTCAGAAATATCAAATGAGCAAAACAATGTGATCAGAGCTGAGATTTGGATCTGGGTCTATAGAACTCCAGACTCTCATCCTTCTCACTTGCTCCAAGGGGCAAGTGCTTCCCAAACACCTTGTGCCACCTTAGCAAGGCTTTGGAAAGGCTTATTGGTGGCATCCTCCACTCATGGGTACCCCTTATAGCCTCAGTTCTGGCAGCAGGCTGTCACTGTTTTTCCCCCAAGACTTACCCAACAGTGCCACCTCAGAACACATGTGCAACTGGCAATGTCACTCCCATGGTTTTACCTGAGAGTTTTACTGCTGATGATAAAATGATGCTTTGGAAAGAGGGAACATAATTTGATCTGCCTCATAACTGAATTCATTGTTAGCAAACTATCCACTCACACTATCTCAGATGGAGAATGGGGAGTATTAAAAAATCTCACAGCATCTCAAGGAATAAAAAGAAGGTCGACATCATGCGAAATGGAGCTGGGGATGGGAAAGTCCCTGAGAAGAGGAGCAGTCATGCTCCAGCTTCCTGGGATGAAAACATCATACCTCTGCGTCTCTCCACACATCCTCTCACTCATCCCTGTGTCTCTCAGAGATGAGTGTCTTCTGCTACTCACAGCTCCTAACTGGCTACCCATTACTGGGTGGTTCTCTAGTTCTTTCCATTCAAGAGCTCTAAAGACACAGTCTCTGTGCCTCTTAGTTCAAATTCTCAAAAGAGGCGTTCTTCTGGCCCCGGTCACCTGCCGATGGAAAGCTGTCTTGCATCAGGGGCCAATTTCTACTCCAATCAGTTATGACCAAAGAGAAAATGGTCTTGAGTTATAAAATGGCTGCCAAAGATGTTCCTTCAGCAGGGTATGATGGGAGAAGACATGAAATGGTCATAGTTCTCAGACTTAGAAATACAACCTGGCCAAAGAACCTAAGATAAAGCTTGCCTTCTACAAAAGGCATATTATCGTGACTTGGTTACTTCTATGTAAGGCATATTACCTCTTACTAGGGGCCCCATGGCTGCATTTTGAAAAGCGTGGGCTCACTTGTTATAATATAGACTGAAACACTGGCATGATATATTGGTCATCAATTAAGTTTCCCCTCCTCCACACAGGGCTGCAGGTGACTGATAAGGGCTGATTAATAAATAACCAAGGATTCTTTTGTGTTCCCACCCCCAGTTTGGTTTACCACCTTGCACCTGGCCATTCTGCCTCTCAGCACTCACCTTCTTGCTCCTGACGACCAATAACCCCGCCATCTACAAGCTTCCACTCAGCAAAGTCACCTACCCGGAAGCCAACCGCATCTACTACCTGTCCCAGGAGAGAAACAGAAGGGCATCAACCATAACAAAGTACCAAGCCTACGATGTGTCCTAAGCTACCCTTTCTAAAACATGCCACTGTGAATTGAGACTTCGGCAGGCTGTCCGGTTCCCAGACAGTGGCCTTGAACTTCCCTTTTGTCTGTTTTGTGACTCTCCCCTCAAGGACTGGGAAACGTGTGTGTAGTTGCCATTCGGGAACCTCTCTGTTCTGAGACACACAACACTTATCCAAAATATACTTAGTTTAGATTTTATATTCATAGTTCACTCCATAAGAGCTCCCTTTGAGGAGAACTTGCCCTCTTTTACAAATAAGCTGCATCCTTAAAGAGAAGTCACTAAGAAGGGTATGGAAATTGGTGATGTGCTAACCCAACTCAGTGTAGCAAAGCACAGTACCAGGAACTGTGCATTAGCCTGGAAGGCAAGAGGGCAGGTTCCACCCCAGCGCTGCAACAAATGAGCTACTACCATCTGGGGCAAGTTCTTCCCTGCCTTTAGCCCTGATGTCTTAATCAGTTTTGTGACAGGAAGGGACACAAGAGTCCTTTCCACCTCAGAATTATTGATTGTTCTTTCTGTCCTATAAACTGGTGGAATCAGCATGAGCAACAAGTAATTACTTTGAGTTCAGTAAAAGACAGAAGTGTTACCAGAGAAAAAGCAGGAAACTGTTAACGTTCTACAGAGGTCACAGGATGATGCTTTCCAGACTTGGGGTTGGGAATCTAAATTCACTGAAAATGCCAATGTGCCTTCCTTTCTGTAACAAAAATATTTCTGGAAATGTCATAAGGTGAAAACTGATCTATATCAATACTCAAATCGTATGGTAAACAAATATGTTTCCTTTTGCAATATTCATGTTTATACTCTCATTAAACGAAATTTGCCAAGTTAGTATCAGTGTTTTATTAAAATTGGGCTCACCTGCAGCTCCACACATTACTCACTCGGGGTCGGGGGGAGTTCCACTGGTCAATCATGAGTCTTAAAAGAGATGAGGATGGATTAAAAATTATCAGAAGAGAGTCTGATGTGTTTAGGGAGTAAAATTTCTGTTTGAGATGAAGCATGAATTCTTAATAACCCATTTCACTTCTTATGGGGATAGTCTTTTAGCTTTGTATCCGTGAATTATAAATCAATCAATTCTCAAATGGCCAGTAAGTCTTGTTACTTAGTGGCTGTGGTCATAGTATTGACCTAGGCCACAACATTTCTTTGAGCGACTCCACAAGACACAGGCTTCCCACCCCTTCTCTAAAGAAGGGGGATGAACCTCTTATAGGGCCACAGTGGGACCTCTCCCTCCCCCCCCACACACAAAGACTTCCAGTGTAGCATGAAGGGATGAGGACCTAAGAGGGGAATGGGGGGAGGGGGATAAAGAGAGGGGATAAGGGAGGCGATAGAACCTCTATAAACACAGCTTTAGGAAAAGAATATATTTCACTAAATCTGTCTCTTAGAAAAAGCTGCTTTCTACATTTATTCTTTCTCTCTTGTCTGCTCCAAGATCCCAGCCATCTTTTCCCAGCCCAAGGTCACTGGTCTGCATATTTCTCTTCCAGATCATGTCTAGCTCATTATGACTTCTCCAGGAAAATGGAGCACTTCTCCATGGAAACCTCCATGTAGGGAAGGGGAACAAGTCACACTCCAGAGACTACCTCTGAGTTTGTGATCACACCTTGAGGCCAATAAGGTCTCAGGCTGTATTTTAATGACCATGGAATTACTGCTCTCTGAGGATTAAGCATCCAGGAATTTCACCAGGAGGCTGTTTACGCTCACAGCTCACTCAGCTGCCCCAGAACCTCTAAGTGATGACATAGAACTATTAAAGTACCAGTTTTCATGCATTTTCCACCAAAGTGTTATAATCTTGTTTTATTAAGAGCAGAAAACCCTCCTCATGTGTGCTGTTCTGGTTTGTGACCACTCATAAAACCCTTCAGCTGTTCTAAATATTTCAATATCCTTGCCTATAAAGCAAGCCATGTTGGCCCAGCAAGCAAGGTGGAAATAGATGGAGTAAAAATAAAAACTCAACCTATGAAAGCATTCAATGTCAACAGGATACCAAAGTAGCCAGTCTAGTCCAGAATTTCAATTAAGCACCAACAGTGGAAGGCTGGAGCCAGTCCTGGGAGCTGATTGTGCAAGCGAGTGAATTTCTCCCAGTGCCACCCAGTGGCATCAGATTGAGAGCTGCGTAGTGGGAATATGTACACCAAGAAATCAGCCAGCTCCATATATCTGGGCATGTGCACAGTACACATTTCGCAAGTACATATGCAAACCAAAAAAGGACAGTGGAAAAAAGGAGAGGGAAAAGAAAGTGGGATATAAAAATAAAAAGACATACATTCCTTCATACATCCTAGAGAAGGGCCTTAAATGGACCAGTGAAGATATGCTAGGGACTAAGGCATAAGCTTAACTCAACTGCCAAAAAAATATTTAATGTATGTGGGGCAGGATATAGATAAACACATACATGTACACACACACACATACATAGTTGTTTCTGTTGTTCGTCTCTTGCCTTCATAGAACTAGCCCATTGGTAGCCCCAAGAAATAGTTAATTGAGTAATTGACTCACCTGTCCACTCTTTCTCCTTCTATAGAGTCCACTTACTCATACTGGCTGGAATTTGTAATCTATTTCACACAAAGCAATATACAAATAGCAGACACAGAATTGCAGGCAGACCAGCTGACTTGCCTTCATAACTTAGAGGTGTTCAGAGAACGAATACTCAGAATGGGACATGCCATCTAAGCTTAAGAATTTCATCATTTTGTGCCAATAACTTCAAGGCTCTGCAAGCAGTTTTCTGCAACCATCTTTACCTTACAGAGCCTTGAAGACAGTGTTTTTCAACCTTTTTTAGCTCAGCACACTTGAATGTATAGATAAACCTCTATGGCACATTTAAATTATGTTGATCAAAAAAAAAAGAGTGAAAAAACGCATACTGTGCTTCAGACTTCTTTCAAAAATAGCTTAATTAATGATCTTTAAAATTTTCACAGCACACCAGTTGAAAATCACTCCTCTTTGGTTTGGACCTTCAAACCATGTGATGGTCTCAGGTGAGGTAGTTAGACAGCAAGTTAGTAGATCTCTGACTCCAGCCTGTATCAGAATCCCCTATAGACTTTATTTAATGCAGAACACTGAGCTCCATTCCCAGAGCTTGATTCCATGGATTAGAGACTGGGCTTGAGAATTTGATTTCTAACAAGTTCTCAGGTAATGCTGAACCTGTGGGTCTATACCCACTCTTTGAAGACCACAGTGTAAACTTAGAAACAGGATCCTGCCTGCATTCATTTCTCCCTCCTTCCCTGCATATTGTAAGGCACTGGCTGCAAACTCTTGAGCATCATTTACAAGGCTTACTAAAACACAGAGCCCTGGACCTCAACTCCAAAGATTTAGATTCAGTAGGTCTGGATGGAGCCAAGAATCTGAGCTTCTAAAAACTCTCAGATTACATGGATGCAGCTGGATCAAGGTCCAGCCTTGAGGTCTAGTTCTGGCTAGATTAGAACTAAGATCCTGATGCCCAGGCACTCCCCTAGACCAATTAAGTCAGAAGTGGCCCTGGATATAAGTATTTTCTTAAAGCTCCTGGGATGATTCTAACATGCAGCAGGATGTTGAAAACAACTATAGTGTCTGTTTCCTGGGCCCCAAGCTGTTTCCCATTAGAGTCACTCCCCGGAGACTATTAAGACTTCAGTCCCCAGGTAGGTTTTGATAAGGAGCAATGGGAAGCACTGGGTAGCTGGAGGCAGGAGGCACATGGACAGCGCAGAGAGTCAGTGCAGAGAATCCCCCAAAATGAAGCCTGTCTCTTCTTCAACGCTGTTAGGGGCCAGCCCTCCACCCTAAAGGAGACTAGATAAAGCAAAATGAAACCACTAACCAGAAACATCCGGCTCAGTGGGCTGAGCACCGATGCAAGGGTTGCAAGGTTCCCGGAAGCTGAAGAAAGAGCACCTCCATCCTAGAAAGAAAAAGTAAAGCAGTGGGGTTGCCTCAGCCTTTCTGGCCACTCTGCTGTCTGTGAGGTGCTGGGGCACCAGCAGAGCAGGCTGAAGAGAGCACAGACACAGGTGAGAAGCAGCAGTTGCACATGTGAGCAGGTAGGAGGGGTGGAGGGCTGCTCGGGGTGGAGATAAAACATAGAAAGGGGTGGTAATGACAGCAGCAGCTACACATAGACAAGTGGGTGGGTGTGGTGCAAATAGAAAAGGAGCCTCCTCTAGGTGCTCTAAGTTGGTAGACATCTTAGGCCAGCAATAAAGGAGACAAGCAGAACACAGAGCCATCAACACAGCCAGAGCCTTGTACTAGGAAGAGGCCAGAAACACGAGTGGTTTCACTGGAGGAGGTGAGACTCACCCCTCTGCGAACTCCGTGGCGGGGCCCTCAGTACAGTCCTGTGGTGCCAGGACTGAGACAGGGGTGGGTGTGGCTCTGACACCTTTCTTTAGCACTTGCTTTTGGGGTGTTAGTTTGGGTCACAAGGATCCCCCATAATATCAGATAGAAACTGCTGCATATAGCACAGTCCTTCCAGCAGGGCTGGAAGTTAGACAAATATCAGGCGGCAGAATTTTCAAAATCCTGTGTCTGCTCCTCAAGAGTGTCTGGGTGACCCAGTTAGGCATGGTTATCAGAGCTCCTGTTGGCCCCAGGAGCAGAAGGTATAAAGGGGACTTGGTATTATGCTGGGCAATGGGAAGGCCTCAGGGAGAGTGGGAAGAGCCCAGGCAGCATGGTTTTGTCAAGTGGAGGCTGTCCCTGCCATTAGATGTCAGAGGTGGCCATGCAATTCCTCACCTCTGGATCTGATAGATGTAGGCTGCGCTCTTGACCCATGGAATCCTATTCTGATCTTTGCATGGTTTTTGTTTTCAAGCTCCCTGAGGGGCACTGATATCCATCTAGTTTCTGGCAAACCTACATACAGCAAGAAAGCTCAGGGACATGAAATTGAGGTGACGATCTGGAACATGGGACAGCAACCCTGTGCTGCAACTGGAGTACCCAGTCCCCCTCCTAAGCCCACCCTTAAGGGCCCACTTCTCTCTCTCTGGGCCCCACCTTGGCTCATCCCTGGGCCTTTGATGCAAACAGACTTTGAACAGGGATGACAGGTTTTGTACATCCCTGAATCTCAGCCCTGTCCTGCCATGGGCAGTAAGTGACAGACAGGGTTACACTAAGTCAGTGGTTCTCAACCTTCCTAATGCCACGGCCCTTTAATATAGACCCACAGGTTGAGAACCGCTGCACTAAGTGATATCCAGCAAAACAAGATGCTTCCTCCCATTGTCTTTAATCCTCTAAGGCTACTTGCTTTTCTCTCTTCCACACACCATGCTATCCTCTGACAGTCTGTCCAAGTGCCCTGGGCCAGAGCTGGCCTCATGGATATGTGGTCTGTGTAGTCACATGGACCCACACTTCGTTTACTGCTTGGCTATCACTGCCTTGAGATTCTTTGTTGTTGTTTTATTTCAGATTAATATGAGGGCACAAGTGATTAGGTTACCATGTTCGTCTCTGTTAGGTGAAATCCCTGTCATAGGTGTGTCCAGCACTCACAAAGTGTGCCATATACCCTTACATTATGCCCATTAGGTGGGAGCACACCAATCCCTCTCTCTCCTCCCCTTTTCCCCTCTCCCACCCCCACTCCCCCCAACTTGAATTAAATTGAGTTTTTCTCTTCTGTGCATGTGTATTGGTTCATCTACTGTCTTCATATTAGTAAAGTACATTAGATACTTGCTTTTCCACTCTTATGTTACTTTACTAAAGAAAATGTTCTCCAACTTTATCCAGGTTTCTTTTAATGGCTGAATAGTATTCCATGGTATACATATACCACAGTTTGTTAATCCTGTCATGGGTTGATGGGCACTTGGGTTGTTTCCACACCTTGGTGATTATAAATTGAGCTGCAATAAACAATCTAGTGCAATTATTCTAATGATAAAATTATTTTTTTTCTTCTGGGTAGATGTCTATTAATGGAATTATAGAATCAAATGGAAGGTCTATACTGAATCCTTTGGGGGTTTTCCATACTTCTTTCCAAAGAGACTATATTAGTTCACAGTCCCACCAACACTGTAAAAGTATTCCCTTTTCTCCACATCCTCACCAGCATCCGCAGCTTTGGGACTTTGTGATGTGGACTATGCTCACTGGGATTAGGTGATATCTCAGGGTGGTTTTGATTTACATTTCACTAATGGTGAGGGACAAGATGCATTTTTTTCATGTTTCTTGGCCGTCCATCTGTCTTCTTCAGAGAGGGTTCTGTTCATGTCTCTTACCCAGTGATAGATAAAATTGTTTGCTCTTTTTTTTTTAAATGCCTGGCTCTTTACTTATTTATTTATTTATTTATTTATTTAATCATAGCTGTGAACTTTTAGGCCAAGATAGCAGTCTGTAGCCAGCTTTCCACAGAGGGTCCTGTCCAGAAAGAGAGTTAAAGGACAGAAACTTAGCAAGAAAGCCGATGGTTCAGATCTGAACCAAAAGAGAAGATTGAAGAATGCACATCAACCCTGCTGAGGTGACCTATGACCCCAAGGATACAAACAAAAGGTATAGAATCCATCACCAAGTGAATGGGAGTCCCTTCCCCTATGAGAACGGCTCACAGTATACTCCATACCTCCATACAAACAAGTGAGCAGAATTTAAACATCTTCTTATTCTACCCCACTGGAGAAACCTTCTAAAAACGTAATCTCCTTCCCCACTAGGGTGCCATGGCACTCTCCTGCCAGGCATAAAATGATTTGAAACTGTATATGCTCTTTACCTGCAATTTTGAACTCCTGGCACTCCCCTCCATTCTCACCCCAGGCCTGGAAGCCTGTCCCCCATGGAGTCCAGATCCTTGGGCATTTTCTCAAGAGGTATAGATGGGGAGTGGACTGTTGCTGATCTGTGCTGACTTTCCAGCTCAGGAGTAAGGAGAAGATAATCAGCTGAGGGAGAGGCAGTACCCTGAGGCACCAGCAGGGCGAGAATGGTGACAGTGGGGCTCACGCCCCTAGGGATATTTTGAAGGAACACTCCAGGTCTCTCTGGGCAACCTGGGAAGACCAGGCAGCTTCTCCGCTGGCGGCCACTGGCGGAACAGATCTGGGACAGAACACAGGATCCCGGAGCAAAGGGTATGCCTCAGGCAGAACTGGACTGGTCAGAGAACAGGGATTAGAATACACACACAGAGACAGCAGACTTCCAGGGCAGGACTGACTCAGAGGACTGCTTTACTGAGTTTCAGGTGCATGTGGCCCTCAGGGAATCAAAGCTGAGACAAAGGGGTAAAATAGCTGAGACAGAAACAAATTCTGCAAAGTTGTTCTGTTCTGTCAACAATATCAATCAGGGACAAGGCTGGAACTGAGTGAATTTCCCAGCCCCTATCAAGCACCCGAGGTTGTCAGGCCTCACCTCCCCATGCCAAATAGTGACAGAGAGTGGCAGAGAGTGGCAGCCTGGCTGAGGAGCCTCAGATCTCCCTGTGACTCAGGCAGGTGCAAAGCCCCAGAGCATATGCTCATTGGAGGGAACTAGATCACGGCCCTGCGGGGTTATCAGTGACTGGGTGTGACAAAGGTGCAAGGTGAGGAAGGAGGCATCAACCTTCCCAGACTAATTTATTTGCTAGGGGGAGTCCTTCTGATCTCACAGAGCCCTGGAACCAATTATACTAGAGTTGCCACCAGACCCCTGCTATCTAGTTGCTGGGGACCTTTTGAACCCTCCCACCTGAGGCTGGTACTGACTGGGACAATTGATTTGGACCTGTTGAACTGGGCCAATCACCTGAGGACTATCCAAAGTGGTACCCTGGGTGTGTGGTAGTGGAAAAGTTTGATTTCCCTTTTCCAATTGTTGCCTGTGGGGGTGGAGTAACTTAACTACTGGTATTTCTCCACAGCTGAGACTTTAACCCAGAGTAACTGATTCTCTATGGTAAGACAGAGACCAGCTGAAAATAAGACAAAACCACTTAGCCCCAACACACCAAGAAGGTCCCCAGTTTCTCAGGCAGTAGCACTGTACAGGTCCTTGGAAAACTCTAGGGGAAAAAGTACAGACATCAGTCCCAGCTTTCATGCAAAGGACTGGCCAATCACAACTTTTAGAACCCCCAAACCAACTTTCCTTATCTGGTCATCTCACCAAATGGTGCAAAATAATCATGGGGTGGAAACAGCAAAAAACCTCCAGCAACATGAACAACCAGAGCAGATCAACCCCCACTAGGAAAAATTCAACAGACACAACTGAAGATTCTATGCATAAATAGATGGCTGAGATATCAGAAACCAAATTCAGAATTTGGACTGCAAATAAGATCAACAAAATAGAGAAAAAGTTGGAAGTAAAAATTCAAGGAGCATTTCAAAAATTGTCTCAAGAAGTCAGGGAATTCAAAGATAAAATGACCAAAGACTTTGACACATTGAAATAAGAATTTGCAGCCCTCTAAGATCTGGGAAATCAGTAGAATCCCTCAGTAATAGAATGGAGCAAGCAGAAGAAAGGATTTCTGACATGGAAGACAAAGCTTTCAAATGCTCCCAAACATTCAAAGAGAAAGAGAAATGGAGGGCAAAAACGGATCATTGTCTCAGAGGGCTCTGGGACAATTCAAAGAAAACCAATATTCAACTTATAAGGATCCCTGAAAGCGACAAAGTGGCCTCACAAGGCACAGAGTCTCTTCTTCATGAGATTATGAAAGAGAACTTTCCAGACATGCCAAGAGATTCTGAAATTCAGATAGCAGATAGTTTCAGAACCCCAGCATGACTCAACCTGAATAAGACATCCCCCAGGCACATCATAATTAACTTCACTAAAGTTAATATGAAGGAGAAAATTCTAAAAGTAGCCAGAAGGC
>CAUYON010140977.1:0-35463 GCA_963573935.1 Arctocebus calabarensis
CACTGCTAAGAACACAGTAAGTGTAGCAGGCAGACAGCCCTCAGAATGGGAGAAAATATTTGCAGGTTATACCTCAGACAAAGGTTTAATAACCAGAATACACAGAGAACTCAAGCGTAGTGGCAAGAAAAGGGTAAGTGATCCCATCTCAGGGTGGGAAAAGGACTTGAAGAGAAACTTCTCTAAAGACGACAGGTGTATGGTCTACAGACACATGAAGAAATGCTCACCATCTTTAATGATGAGAGAAATGGAGGATGGGTGGAGGGAGGGTGATTGGTGGGATCATACCTACGGTGCATCTTAGAAGGGTACAGGTGAAAATTACTAAATATAGAATATAAATGTTTTCATATAGTGATTAAAAGGCCATGATGGCTATGTTAAATAGTTCAATGAAAATATTTTATAATGTATATAAAGTCAGCACCTTGTGCCCCATGATTGCTCCAATGTACACAATTATAATTTAATAAAAATTAAAAAAAACTTGATGATACTTTGAGATATCATCTAACTCCAGTAAGATTAGCCCACATAACAAAATCCCAAAACCAGAGATGTTGGCATGGGTGTGGAGAAAAGGGAACACTTCTACATTGTTGGGGGGAATGCAAACTTTGTATTTGGAGAATACAAAAGATATTTGGAGAATACTTAGAGATCTAAAAATAGGTCTGCCATTTGATCCTATAATTCCTTTACTAGGTATATATCCAGAAGACCAAAAATCACATCATAATAAAGATATTTGTACCAGAATGTTTATTGCAGCCCAATTCATAATTGCTAAGTCGTGGAAGAAGCCCAACTGCCCATCAACCCACGAATGGATTATAAATTGCGGTACATGTATACCATGGAATACTATGCAGCCTTAAAGAAAGATGGAGTCTTTACCTCTTTTGTGTTTACATGGATGGAGCTGGAACATATTCTTCTTAGCAAAGTATCTGAAGAATGGAAGAAAAAGTATCCAATGTACTCAGCCCTAATATGAAGCTAATTTATAGCTTTCATATGAAGGCTAAAACCCAACTATAGCACAAGAAAACAGGGAAAGGGGAAAGGGAGGGGAGGGGAGGGGGGAGGATGGGTCGAGGGAGGGCAATTAGTGGGAACACACCTACGGTGCATCTTAGTAGGGTACTGGTGAAACTTATTAAAGGTAGAGTATCAATGTCTTTATATAGTGATCAAGAAAATGCCATGAAGTCTATTTGTAACAGTACGATAAAAGTATTTCTGAATGTATATGAAGCACATTGTGCTCTATGATTGCACCAATGTACACAATTATGATTCAATAAAATTATTTAAAAAAAAGAATAAAGGGATATGAATTTGAGTAGCTGCTAAGGGCCTCGAAAAGAGAAAATGGGGTTGGAGACATTTTGGATTTAGAAAAACCTATAAGATTGAGAATTCCATCTGATTGGGAAAATTGAAGGGAAGAAATATTTTATCTAATCCAATGGAAAAATGAGCCATGGTTATTATTTTCAATTTTGAAGCTATGTATGTATCTTCTATCTATTTTAAGAATTTTAAAAAGAAATGTATGCTCAGTATAGGAAATTTTAAAACGTTATAATAGTAAAAGAAAGGAAAACATTTCAAATGTCCTAACACCCACTGATAGTCGTTGTTAATAATTCTGTACAATCTTAATCTCCAAAAAATTTATACCTAGATATTTGAAGGATTCTTCTAAGAAGAACTTAACATGGTTATTGTTAGAGTACATGTTGAAATTCATAGCCTGGATTTTACATTTTTCTTTGGATTTTCAATGTTTTCCTTATTATTAGATAAACTTCGTAAACAGTCTAGTGCCTGCATAATATTCCATTGTTTGGGTTTCTTTTATGTAAGCACCTACGTGTTATTTCCATTTGGGTTTTTCTGATATATTTGTAAGGATAACTTTTATGTGTATATCTATGTTTTTACATTCAGGATTATATACTTAAACTTGATTCTTAGAAATGAAATTATGGAATCAAAATATATGGTCATTAGAAAATGTGTGGCACACATTGCCCAAAGGTTTTTCAAAGGTGTTTGTCAATTTTAATTCATATTAGCAATTTTTGAGTATTGCATTTTGCTAAACTCTCCAAAGTATGGAGCATTATATTTGCATCAAGATATTAAAAAATAAATTTAGGCCATTATTTGTAGAAAAAATAAATTACCTCTTAGGTGCAAGGTATACTATTCTGATGATGGGTAGAATAAAATTCCAGATGTTACCCATATACAATTTACCCATGTAACCAAAAACTACTTGTACCCCTAGATCTATTGAAATAAAAAAGTTTCATTTTAAAATTAAAAATACAAAATAATAAATGCCAATAAGATGTGCCAGACCATTCTGTAGGATTTACAAAATGTAGATTGGAAAGACCTGGTTGGATGATTCCTAAATCTCTTACCCCTATGGAATTTTTTTCAACTGAAATGGTAGATTGAAAGAGGATTGCTAAATACATTTTGATTTGGAGAAGGAACTGTTAGTTTTCTCTGCACTGGACTCATTCTCCAAGTGAGGCAGGGCTGAGGCACCTTCTCCTCCTGTCAAATCTCAGAAAATAAGCTTCTCCAGTACCAATGGGAAATCCTGAGTTGAGTCCTATTCTTTTGGAGTATTAAGGAGTGGAATGGAGTCTGGCTTCTTCCTGAGACATATCCAGGTCAAGAAATTGGCTGGATATTGAAAAGAAGTGGCTCTGCTGTCCGGCTCTCTGGGTTTGTTATGGCAATTAGACAGGAGTCACGGGAGACGGAGTGGGAGGAGCTCGTGTTAGGCCAGAACACCTTGGTAGGTGTACAGACTTCATCAGAGGGAAACTGGGCAAAACAAGATTCTTGTTTTGTTTATTTGTTATTTGGGGGGTTTATTTTATTTCAATATATTTTATTTTATTTTTGAGGCAGTCTCACTCTGTCACCCTGGGTAAGTGACACAGTGTCATCATACCTCACAGCAACCTCAAACAATTGGATTCAACTCATCCACTTGCCTCAGCCTCCCAAGTAGCTGGTACTATTCACACTCACCACAACACCTGGTTAGTTTTTCTATTTTTAGTAGAGACATGGTCTCGCGGTTGTTCAGGCTGGCCTCAAACTTCTGAGCCCAAGGGATCTCCAGCCTTGGCCTCCCAGAGTGGTAGGATTACAGGTGTGAACCACTGTGCCCAGCCAAGATAAGATTCTTAGAAAAGGAGGTCTTACACTTGAAGAGATGCATTCCTGTAGGCCATGTTTTTTACAAGAGAGAGGGCCAACTTCAACCCAGACCTCAAAAACATCCACAGAGTCTGCCAACAGAAATATCAAGCTTTCATCATTTTTCATCATTTGCCAACACCAGAGAGGCAGCCAAGTAGAGTATTTGTGGTAACCTCTTGCCTTTTTTCTTCCAAGCAATATCTTACCATCTGCCCTTTCATCTAAGAAAAGGGCAAGAACTCATTCCACTGAAAAAATTTACAGGAACAGTGAGGGATAAAGTAAGGAGAAAGGAGAGTACTGCACCTGTGTTTTCGTTTGTATTCCTCTGATTTGTGAGGTTTAAGATACCTGTCAGTTTGGATAAACAGCCATATTCTCTTTTAAAGTATCAGCAAACATTCCTATAAGTTTAAATGACAGGTCCTTGTATTCTCATCTAATATGACTAAAATACTACTTTTGTACACTTTCTATGGGATAGACATGTAGCTTCTACATCATAGTTAATTTTTATCCCAGGTATTGTATAAATAAATTACTATTTAGAAGTCAGTGTGGCAGCGTAAGAGTCAGGCACAGAAGGTCTTGAAACATGCAACAAAACTTAACTTCAGAAGACCATCCTTCAGCCCCAACTTGGCCTCTTATTCATTGTTCCACATTGGAAGAATAATTTAACCTCAGAGCCTTAGGTTTTAAATACAGTAAATGAAAACTCAGAGGCATGTCATAGGTTATAAAATAAGATGGCAAATGTAAAGCAAAACAGTTTTTCACCCCTTTGCTTCCCACATCTGCCCTTGTACCACATCCCACTTCATACTCTCTCTTGTTTTCAGGGAGAATGTCTTTATTACGGTATAGGCCAGAGAAATTATCAGTATCATAACTTTAAACTTATTTAATAAGCAGTCACTATAAGCCAGAGAAAAATTTATTGGCATGGACTTTCCTTCTGAAGCACCTTAATTAAATCCACTGGGGGAATCTTTCAGGTTTTAGAGAAAGTTTAGTGCCCCAAACTTTATAGATTTTCAGCAAGAAAAATAAACAGTGATTTCCTAGACTCGTGCATATTTTCCCCTTCTCCACCCACCACATGGAAAGCAATGTGGAGCTAATAATTATTTCTTCAGCAGTGCAAATTACCTTTGTCTTTTATTCCCACACTATCTTAAACACAGGGTTCCCTTTCATGTTATAGCCAGAAGGGTTAGCTTGTTAAAAACTTGTCCCACCATTCTCCAAAATGTCATTCAGGGATCCACTCATGCCACTCTCATTAATGACAAAGACCTGCATCTAAAGGAATATGCAAAACCCCAGAGAGTGTAAAGATTCAAAGTGTTACTGAGGCTAAACCATCTTATCTATAGGTGAGCCTTCCGGGTCATGGTAGATTCACCCCAGTGAAATAAAATGCACAATTTTCCATATGCCTGGGCCTTCTTAGCGATCACTGAATGCAAAGCTTTAGATCAGCTCCCCCATACTGAATACAAATTGTCCAGTAAAACAAATAAAAGCTCCCCAAAGCTATAACACACATATAAATTGCTTAATGCCATTCAAAAAAACAAGTATTATGCCAAATAGCAAAGTTAAACATCTGCATGTAGAATAATTAAAAGCAATTGCTTAAAATCAAATTACAAATAAGTTTCTCTTCACGTTTCTATCAAAGCTATTTCCTAAAGTTAAAAGTTCACCTTAGAAAGCCCTATACATGCCCACTTTCTTTATATAATTTTCATATGTGTCTAGCTCTTGTTAATGCAGGTTTATATGGTTGGAGCTTCTAAAGAAAATAGTTTTATGAACATAGATATTGCAGAATTATGAGGGACTGCTTTCTCAGTCCCTTCTAGTTCTGATTAAAACAACACTTCCAGTTTGGAAGGTTTTATACTGTACCGGAGAACGGCACAAAAACCCTGTAATTTAGTTATGCAACATTACTTAGTTTAACTGGCACTTTATGTTCTCCCACGTTCAAACGAGAGTGGGGAAAGAACATTCCTCACCCACCAGAGGACACGGACTGTATTTTGTTAGGATAGTCATCTTGTTATGTCCCATTCAGCTCAGCCCCATTAAGCTCTCGGGCCTGGAATTGCTGCCTGCCGCCAGGATTAATATCTCAGTATTCTTTTCCTCCTTAGTTTATGGTTACTTTTCAAGAATTAAATGATCATTCAGAAAGTTAGCTTCGGTTTATGAGCTGTTAAACCTACGGCAGGCCTGCTGCAGCAAAAGCAAAAGCATAAACGTTATCAGGAGGAACTTGCTTCTGGACACATTTGCTGCTCCCAGTTTTTTTTTTTTTTTTTTTTTTTGCCTGAATAACATCCATACTTCTTCCTGAGCCTCCCTCTGTGCGATCCTGAGTCTTATATCCATGGGGACTAGGTTTCCTCAGGTAGTAAAGGGAATCTTATCCAGCCCCTTTACTATAGGACATTCTTCCATATGTTCATTTTCTTTTTCTCGCAGCATCATACTTATTCTACAAGTAATATAACTCGCTATATGCTAGGGTAATAAGTTCTAGATAAATGAACAAATGCAAGGGAATGAAAAGGTTTGATTTTTTTGTTTGTTTGTTGGGGTTCTTAAGATTCTCTATAGAATTGTTCATAAAATGTTTCAGATTGACAGTCCTGGAAATTAAGAAAAAAAAAGAAACTATTATATACAGATGAGATTCAGCCTTGGAGGGGAGCACAACTTGTCAGCAGCCAATGTTTACTGAGTTAGAGTTTAAGAATCTCACCTAGTGTTAAAGACGTAATTCTTTTCAGTTATTGAGTTAACCTTTTACAGAGTATTATTGCATTAAATGAACATACATAAGAGAAGGAATGCATGGGTTGACATAGGATCCCCCAAGCATTGGTAGATACTCCTGTGGTTGGTCAGTTTTTTACTCATCGTGGGCTCTGGCAGCTCACAGTGCTTGTTTTCTCAGGGAACTATTCACTCTGGCTGCTGTATCATTCACAAATACCTAGGGATATATTAATTTTTTAAAATTTATCTTTATCTTTATTCATCCTGAAACATTTATCTTTATCTTTATTCATCCTGAAACAAAGACAATAAGAGTGAGGCACATAACATTTTTAATGGAAAAATTAAACACATATCGCTATGCTACATCATTGAAGAGTCTTTTTCCTTCTTCTATGCATGGTTTACGATTGGTATCCCTAAAGACTCTTTCTCTCTTTTTAATTCAAATTAATTATGGCCTGCAAATTGAAGAGAAATTATAGAGTATTTTAAGAAGTGAAAAGGCAATTGTTGAATCGTGAATTCTGTTCAAATATTAGAGCTTGTATTTTTTTTTTTCATTCACCCTCCACCCCCAGTTTCCAGTTCACTGATATATTTTTTGTAACACACTGCCCCACACCACATGGCCATAAAGCAAATGCCTTGCTCCAGGGCTATGGGCCTGGTTCTTCTATTTTTGCTATCATTTTAACTTATTCTTATGCTCCACAGTATGGAAACCATACTGTGTTTGCCTGTGTTTTTTCTGTAAGCCTAAGAGTGCATCGAAGAAACAGCCTCTAGCAGAGGCGTCTTTGTCAACTTACTCTCTTCCCCTTGCAAAGTATTGGCACGCTGTAGATAGTCAATATGCATGGAGTAAATACATGTGTCTTATGACAACATCTGTCCCTTCCAATCATCACTGCCACTCATATTTCATCCCGTGCTTACTTGTTGGACAGCCCCCTAGAACTGTGAATTGCTTTAAGGAATAACTTATGAGTTTTCTTCTGAACTGATATTTTCAGATCTTTAGTACACTGGCCTTAAATCCCCTACATAAGCAAATAGTTTCAGGGAAACAGGCCACCATCCAGGCCTCGTTGGCAGGGTCTGAACTTCTCTAATGAGGGCTGGCTGCTATCTCGAGCCAAGAGCCCTGTCTGTCTATTTACATTTAGCAGCAAAATCCTTAATCTTTGTCTCTCTCAAACCTCCATTTGTTTTCCGATTTTTTGTCACATTCCTGACATCGGCCAAATAGAGTAGTTCCATGTCCTGTCCATTTTAATATCGTATTTTTACAGGATACTCATGGATATCAGATTTTTCGGCCTCTTCTCCACTGGCTAAAGTGTTCTTTCTGTTTTCAATTCATAGAGAAAAGTTCTGTTCTTCCAGCTTTTGATTTTAAGAGTATCCTTTTCTGTCACAGAGAGCTGATGATACAAACAGTAAATGGACGCATACAGAAATGACTCTAATTCAGTTTTGATAAGTACAAGATGTGAACTACATCAAGGTACTGAAGAATCCTGAGAGAAAGCTGGTTTCTTCTTGCTGGTGTCAAGGATTGACCCTACAGTCAGATAAACCATGAGACAAAGGACATTTTACTAAGTCTGCGGCCTGTGGAAAAGCCTGGAGGCGTGAAAGTCCATACATGGAAATGGCAAGTTCTGTGCCTCTGAAGCATTGGAGAACTGAGCAGGGGTTCAGTAATTAGAGAGAGGGGGATCAGGTGTGGTCGCTCCGGCTTGTAATCCCAGCACTTCAGGAAGCCTAGGCAGGAGTATTGTTGGAAGCCAGGTGTTCAAGACCAGCCCTAGCAACATAGTGAGATCCCATGACCACACAAAACAATTTAAAAGTTAGCTGGTCATGGTGGCACTCGAGCCCATAGTCCCAGCCACCTGGGAGGTGGATACAGGAGGATCACTTCAGCGCAGGGGTTTGAGATGGCTGTGATACCGGAATTTCAGGTTCTTGGTTTCGGTCATTTGAAGAATAAATCCGCGGACCACAGATCAGTGGTAAGACAGAATTTATTTACAGAAAAGAATATAAAAGACACTAAAGCTCCTGGTAGAGGGAGAGAACTCAAGTGGGGAGAGAAAAGCTCTCTCCGTTTCTCTCCCGGTCTTTCCGCGTCTCCGCGCTTAGCTCTTAGTCTAGGGGTATATATAGGTGTATGGGTTCCTTGGCCAGGAAATGAATGAACACAGTCGCTTCCTCAGGGGCAAGGTGAATGAAAGTGTCAATGAATGAACACAGTTCCTTCCTCGGCGCATGGTGAATGAATGTATTAATGAATGGACAAAGTCTATTCATTGAATTGAGGCCTAGGAAATTCACATGAAATTGACCTAAGCATCGGAAATGGGGATTCCATATTTAGTCCTAAGTGTAAAGTGAAGGAGACACCAAGGCTCAGGTGTCTCCTCGGCAGTTGTCCTGCCTTTTTGGCTATTGGAGCCTCCGGTGGGCGTTGGAGGTCCCCCTCCTTGCCTGTCATCCAGCCCGCTGGGTCTTCAGCTGGCTGCGGCAGCACCGACACCGCCAAGGTGGGGGCGGCAGGTCAGCAAGCTCTGCTGACTCGTCAGGTCGTCAAATGTCCTGCATCAGAGAGATTATGCGATGAACTTGTGAACTGGAAAGCCCTGAGGCCTCGGTCCATCCTGGCAGGTGGGAATGGCACAGTGGAAGGCGGGTCTTGGGGAAGGTGCCCGACTGAGTCATAGAACGCCAAGAGTAAGGAGCAACTTTCAAAACAAATTCCTCATCACCCCCAACCTCAGCAACACAAGACCTCTCATTCCTCCTTTTAACATTCTTCTTGTGTTATAGCTTTTTTTGCTGTTTTATCTTGTTTAAAGATAAATTTTAATTTATTACTCAGAGCTAGAATGCAACACACATCTCCCCTCCGGAGAAAATAGGAGGAGATGAGTTTAATGCCACTTCACGTAAAGTTCCTGCCGCTACAGGCAAAGGCTCTTGTTAGGGGTTTCTTTTGATTCGTTTTGAAATATTTCTTTACCCTCTTGCTTCCCTGTTAAAACCGTACACGTTAAAAAAAAAAAATAAAGGAAAAGCCAATCAGGAACTGTACAACTGTACAATACTGGGCACACTGAAAGAAAATGCAAATACTACCTAATTTCTCAATAAAATGATACATAAACATAAATCTATGAGCAATTAGAGAAATCTCCTCATTGCTGAGGCTATAAAGCTGATTTTATTTCTAGGTATTTGCCTAAATCTGCAGGCAGACATATTAAGTCCCGTCCCCCACTGTTCTAATGCCTGTTGTTAGTACAAACAGCTGAGACTGATTTCCATACCACCCCAGAAAGTCAGGTCTACCTTCGCGGTCTACCTTTGTAACACTTGGCTTTCACATAACAGTTTTTCAAGCTTCATTTAGTTGGTACTAAAGAGCCCACTGATGCTATAATATGTATGGAAAAATGATTCTAGTCATGCACACTAAATTCGTTGAGTAAATATGTATAGTGGAAAGAAGCAACATATTAGGTCTGGTTCTAGTTTAAGACCTGGCAAACAATAAAATATTCTATAAACTTGTAGTTTTAAAAAGTGAACTCAATCCTGGAAATCATGCTTGGTGGTGGCATGGCCACAACTCACTGCTGCGGAATTGCTGACCAACGTCCGCTGCCCACCACACGTGTGTGTGCCAAAGCTTGAATTTAGGAAGAGAAAGGAAGAAGGGGAGATTTAAGAAGGCAATTACTGTCAATTATACTCTGAAAGCTTAAGAGGCAATGTGGAAAACATTCCTGCAGCTGGGAAGAGTAAGGAGAGGGGAAACTGACGTTTACGTGGAAACTGACTATGTTTTTGCAGTAGTAAACTGGCAGCCAGGTGTTCTAAATCTGGCTTAAGCATATGTTTTGTTTGGCCTTGATGCTTTGAAAACAATGTAAACTTGACTGCCTTTAAGCATGGCATATCTCCTCTGTTTCCTACTTTCCCCACCACCCCTATTGTCTTTGACATATCACACTTGATCCATTTATATTTCTGAGATTACATTTGCAACACCTAATTTGGACTTTTTATAGCAGCATAGTGTTGGAATAGAAAGACTTTAGAGGCACAAACCTCAAGGTGAAATTTGAATTAAGTGATTTATTTAACTGTGTGAGGCATCTCCCTGAACTTCATTGTTCTCATCTTTAAAAAGGAAGACTAAAAATAATCCTACCTGCTATACTTACACATGGGCTAAACGCAGGCTAAATGAGCATCTCGAATAAGATCAAATCTGAGAATACTTTTTACTGATAATGCTGTATAGCTAGCTATTATTTTGTTTCAAAACGAACTTTCTTTGAATTCTTTAGTTTCACACATATTTCACAACAATCACAATCGACTTTGTAACCCTGTGTCTAAGACACGGCAAGTGCTGCTCTGTGTGTACCTATGCCCATGGTTCTTAAAGTTGAGTGCACATAAACCGATGGTGGAGCTTTAAGGAAATGCTGATGGATGATTCGTTCACATCTCCAATTATTCTGGGTTATTTGGTCCGGGAGTGTCTTAGGCATCGAAGGATATTTGGTTTGTTTTTGTTTTTAACTCCCCATCTGAGTTCAATAAGCAATCAAAGATTGAAAACCATGACTTAACACCAATTCAGCACAGCTGCTACTGAATAGTAACATTTAGCCCAAACTGACTTGGTCATTCTCAGTGTAGTTTGTAATAAAACAGGTAGTCGTAGATATTGCTGGTTAGCTTCCCTCATCTTTTCTATCAGTGGTTCTCAAAGTGTGACAGTATCAACTGGTACTAACAGCTGAAAAAACAGTCCTCCAAAGAAGTCCTGATCCTCAGAATCTGCTAATAAATTACTTTATAGTAACATAATGTTAATCTGAATGGGTTCTTTTTAGTCACAGGACCCCTATAAGAGAATTTCAGTAGAGTTCCCATTAGCGAGTGAGAGAGAGAGATGTAATAACTGAAGAGAGGTCAGAGAGGAGAGAAACACTGCTGACTTGGAAGATAAAGAAAGGGGATGTAAACCCAGGACTGTGGTTGCCTCTAAAAGCTGTAGAAGGCAAGGAAATGAATTTCTTCCCTCTACTCTCCAGAATCCTTCACCTTTATTTTAATCCTTTCAGCCCTGATTTCTGACTTTGGACCTCCAAAACCATAAGATAATAGATTCAGGTGTTATTATTTTTTTTTTTTTTAGATTCAGGTGTTTTAAGTCACTAAGTTTGTGGTGTTTCGTTAGAGCAGCAATAAGCAACTAATACACCTGGGAATTCCTTAAAATGCAAATTTCAAAGCCTCCCACATAGCTACCTTTTCAGGATTTTGGAGGTGGGCCCAACAATTCATGTTTTAAGGAGCTCTCCCACAGCTGTTGGAATCGGGCAGAGCTGAGCCCTCGGGTCTTCCTGAGACTCCTCATGGAGTGAGGTCTTGATTTATAGCTTTTTCACACGGTCAAAAATTAAGATTACCTGCTTCTGGGAGGAGGAAGTTACTAATTCACGATGGTTTAGGGGGGCATAAGCCCAAGGCCACCACTGCCTCCCTACCCCTGAATGCCCACAGTAAAACTTGAGATTTACTGATGATTGATTCTGATGCATAGTAAAACTTGAGAACTGCTAATGTACACGACGATCAATATTTGTTTTTTTTTTCCCTAAACTTCATGGTTATTATGGTTTTGAAATGGGAAATCACATACAAACACTGAACTCATCATTTATAGGAAGTTATACAACATAGAACAGATTTAAAATGAATCCTATGAAGAAGGCATTTACAATGAAGGCAGTGATGGGAAGGAAGATTTCTCAATGTCTAGCATGATTGCTGGGCTTGTAAAATCGCATGTTTTAAGAGATTTCTGATCTTTAGTACAGGAATTACAGGCTTCAATGTAACACATCCTTATTTGGTGAACACACAATTGCTAATGTCACTTGACATCCCTTTTTGTCATAGAAGGCTTTGTGGAAGAGGCAAAGTCAACCTGAGGATTCCAAATCATATCTTCTTTCCAATTCCTGCGCTATTCGCAGGGGAAGTTTAATTCGAACATGAAATGGAACAGATCACATATATTCACATGCTTCCAAACTCTTTGCATTGTCAGAAAGGAGGGAGGAATTTACATTTTGACAAAATGTTTCAAATTTCAAAATACATTGATCAATTACTGTCCAGTGAGGACAAAACCATATGCAAATCTGTAAACGCGAACATTTTCTGCCGCTTTGATTCTCATAATGAAAACTACTGAGAGCTGCTCCACCTCTGTTCCTTAAAGTCAATCCAATCCTATTGTGTCTGTTTAAACTGTCGGCAAGTATGAGCATGGTTTGAAGACTAGTTGCCTCTCTGTGGGGAATTGCATCGAGACTACTGATTCTTAGCCTGAGTTTTCTGATGTATTGAAAGTCAAAACTTTCCACTTTGACATTGAATGATGACTAGTTTAGCTACTGTAACATTGCCAATTCTGCAACCCTTGGAAACGTGTGTATATGAACTTTTCATTTCAACCAACTACATTTGTCACCAGAATTTAAGAACAATCTTCTAAAAAATGTTGAAGTCATTTCTTCTTCTGTTATTTATAGCACAGTCTATAATTTCTACATCAAACTACTTAACTACATTTTATCATACTTATAAAAATAAGGTATAAGGATATAAGTTCAAGGAAGTATAACAATTCGTTGAAAAACACTCACCAGACAAGTAATCATACACTCTTGTGTCACCTGACATGCAGTGAGCCAGCTGATGAATGAGTCAGAATTTAAATGGTAATTATCATTCATCATTATAATAGACTTATTAATTCATAAATTCTTGGTAAGCCAATTTTCTATAAAAAGGTTAATAATAAAAGTGGAAAAGAAAAAAATAGCCCCAATGTGATAAAAAATGTAAGAGCTAAAATATCTTTACTACCCATATCCCTCCTAATTATCTAGCAGTTTTATATTAAAATGTTTCTTAATACAAGGACTATATTTTCTCAGTATTTTGAAAGAACAAAAAGTTCAGTTCCTTTAAAATTAACCACCCACTTCCATACAAAGCAGCATAAATACAACATTTGAATACTCTAAATGAATATAACCCCGAATAAACTGAGATAGTTTTAAACAGTGACTCTGATTTTTAGTAAATGCCAGGTATCACATGTAGATTTGTTTATTGAACTAAATCTTCCCTTTTGCACAGTAGCAGTAAACATATATCTGCTGCAGATTTATGTGGATAACAGTGACAAATTGAGTTAAACATGAATGTGATTAAGTCTGTTTTAGCCTAAAAATACTAATCAGTCATGTTGAAATCAATTCCAATAATCCTAGGGAAAAAAGCATTTTAATTGTACTTAGCAGCTCTTAATAAAATTGCAAAAGGAAATGCAGAAGAAAAAAATAGAATAGATGTTAAAAGCTATTAAAAATAACTTAAAAACTCAGAGAGATAAATTTTTAAAACTAATTTGTTTCTTAAAATTATTTAAACTGTCAGTTTATATTTAATAGAAATATGACAAATTATCTATTTGCATAATTTTGCTCTCAGTTTGAAACACAAACTATAAAATGCTATGGTCAACAATTTTTACTATACTTTTGGTTTTCCTGGGAAGATCCACATGAAAATGGTCTATCAACTGGGTCAAAGTGAATTAAACAATCAAAACCAAATCAATTAAAATTCTTAATCTATTCAATGACAGAGCGATACTATGAGATTCCTCTATATACATTTACTTTTAAAGATTTTAGGAAACTTTTAGGTTATAAATAAAAATAGTACATTTTTACTTTAAGTACAGCATAGAGTTTGAAGGAAATAGAAAGATCACGCTGATTATTTGAAACAATAAAGAGCACAAATGTAAACATATATGGTTTATCCGACAATGAGATTTTAAATAACAGAATAATTATGAACTTGTAATTTCCTTTATTTGCAATTGAAAGTTAATAATCTAATATAGATTCAGGTCTCCAGGCCATAGGCAGATAACATGTTATTAACATTAGTGATTTGAGTTTTCTTTAAATAACCACCATGAGTCTATTGCCTGATACCTATTTGACATGTATAGCTTCCAAGATTTTACATATCTTGGAAGGAAAGGTGAAAACATCCAACAAAAATTGGTAAAAGCCAAAAAGTGGCATGGAACAAAAATAGACTGATTGATTAATTGATTATTTTTTCTACTGTCTATGTTAGAAAATTTGTGGGTTAAGGGAGTGCCTGGATGTCCTGTCTGGAAACTCATGTTTATACTTTTAGCATCAAATAATGTGATGGCATATCAGATCATTTAATGCTAGAAGTATAGAAGTATGTTGTGAAGAGTTTTTCTTTGTAATCAGAATTCTCAGGAGGCATGTAAGAACCTTAAGGCCATATCATAGTAGATGAATTAAACAGAACCCATGTACCTTTCCCAACTATCCTTAGTTCTCCCTTAGCAGCTAAGAGCAGAATTTCCTCTCTATTTCTATAACAGAAAACACAACGCCCAATTAAAGAAGTGCATAAATGAATTAATTCATTAAAAATACATAAATCACAAGTTCATCTTTACTGCTTTATCATCAATTCCCTTCCAACCTTAAATACCAGGCTGTTGGGAGAACATAGCCAATATGGTAGTTGTTTCTCTAAAAGGAAAAGCTTATCACGCTCAGCGTGTGGGTCTCTTAAGCCCTCGTCAGGTGATATTTCAACAGCATCTTCTATACCATTGTGCCTAGCCTCAAATGTTGTATGGCTGGTTACAGATAGGAAACCATCAAGCTATGAAGGTCTGTGCTATTGCTGGGACTCCATAAAAACAAATAGTGTTCTGTAATACACTCAAGTTATACAGGAATTAGAAGGTTGTTGACCCAGCATTGCAACATGGAGGTCTTCATTTCTTTGAATCAAAAAACGTATATCTATCAAGAAAATAATTTCTATCATGAATGTTCTTTTGTATCTACCAGCACTCTGTAGACTTGAAAAACTCTCCTGATGCTGAAAGTTCATAGGTATGCTATAGAAAGTTCATTGTTCCTGTTGGTGTTAACAGCTATTAACCTGTTACTTATTTTCATCATATTTTCCATACACTCTTTTGCAAACACAAAGTTTATGTACTTTCAAAACTGTTAAAATATACAACTGGTTCTTCCTTCATACAAACTCTAACTTCAAGTGTTGATTTTCAGTTTTTTAAGTGACACTTTAACTATTAATGTTTTTGTAAATCTCTATCCCTAAAAAATGACTGAGATGGGTGGGGTTCTTTTGTCTTGTTTTAGTCCATCTGTGGAGAGTCGTGGAAGTGCTGAGTTAAGAGAGGGAACTGCGTTTGCACTGTCAGCACATTCCCCAGACTTCCATCTAGAGACTGGAACACGCCATCATGACTGACATGAGGAGACGGCACCACTTGATCACCTACAGAAACTGTTATGTTTATCCCATCTGTAACACATTCATTGTTTCTTCAATTCTTCTAGCATTCTCCCACACACCTCTGAAAAGTTGGCAGAAGATTCAGATAGGCTTGTTTTTATGACCTCTTAGTTTCACTCTATTCAATATTTGGGGGGAAATACCAACTCTCATGCTGACTCCTTTCATTAAATATATTTTTTTAAATATACATGCTCTGAAAGCTGAGAGCTCCATATTTATCTAACTAGTCGATTTAGTGCACAAGATACCTAATCTAGCACTTGACAGCCAGGCACCCCATCAGGTTCCTTGGAAAAGAGAGCATGCTTATTGTGGTAACAATGGAACACTGTTTGGGGGATAGATTCCCTCCCAACTGCCAGCACAGCACATGAAATCCAAAACTAAGCTGTTGGGTGCTTATTCTCCAATCTCCCTCCCTCCAGGTCATTTCTGTCTGTGCTGCCTTTTTAAGTGCACGGGAAAGAGAAAAAATGGAATGCCCATTCTCTAGCCTGATTTTGACCATCTACCTGGGAGAAATCAAATTAATAGAATTCCTTTCACTGCCAAAAGGAGTTCTGAATCCTGAGAGAAAGTAAGCCACCTCAACATGGACAGGAATAGA
Source organism: Arctocebus calabarensis (assembly GCA_963573935.1). Classification (NCBI taxonomy): domain Eukaryota; kingdom Metazoa; phylum Chordata; class Mammalia; order Primates; family Lorisidae; genus Arctocebus; species Arctocebus calabarensis. Next base: position 16,139 of record CAUYON010140977.1, read on the forward strand.
TATATACTCCTCAGCCTTTTTTGCTCACTATGCCCTGTCCTGCACCCAAGTTTGCTGGCATGCATTAGGGAACACTAGAGCATTGATTTGGAACTGATTTCACTATCTTTATACCTAACCATATTTTGTAGAACCTGTTTCTTTTTTTGCAAGCAATATTCAAACAGTATTGTGTAAGGGGCTAGTTTTTCTTTTTTTAATTTGAGACTGAGTCTCCTTATATTGCCCTCGGTAGAGTGCCATGGGATCACAGCTCACAGCAATCTCAAACTCTTGGGCTTAAGCAATTCTCTTGCCTCAGCCTCCCAAGTAACTAGGACTACAGGCGCCACCACAACGCCCAGCTATTTTTTTGTTGTAGTTGTCATTGTTGTTTGGCAGGCCCAGGCTGGGTTTGAACCTGCCAGCCCCCGTGTATGTGGCCAGTGCTCTAACCACTAAGCTACAGATGCCGAGCTGGGCTATTCTTTTTATTTGTTTATGCCTTCACGACACATAGAATTTCTGTTTTGCTAGATGTGCAAACATGCATGCCGTCTTGCTTTCTGCCAGACATAGTAAAGCAAATTGTGGCCTGTGAAAATCTGGGCACTAAAAATCATAGTACAAACAATTACATGCATATAAATGTGGATTTTTTACAATGCAAAATTCCTACAATTAAAAATTTAGCATTAAAACCTCCAGGTTAGAATATCAGCTCCATACAGGCAAGAATTTGTCTGTGTTCCCTGCCATATCATCAATGCCTGGCACACAGTGGCTACACATTAAGTACTAAGTTTGAATACATTGGAAGAATGCCACTAACTCCTAAAATTCAGTAAGAAGAATAACATAATTTTTTTAAAGATATGATGTGATTTGTAATTTATAATTCATAAAGACTTAAAAATGTTGAATTAAAGGAATACAAGTTTTTATGTTGGTTCCTAACAGACTTTGAGCCTTGGCAATTTGATAAACAGGGTGTTGGTTTAAATCAAGAGCAGGAATCAAAGTAGAGTTTCAGTTTGTAGGGAGATGGTTTGCTCACATATCTGATATGTAGCTGATATGGGTGCACCAGGTATACAAATATTGAAATGTTTTCATATCAGCTGTAAGTAACCATTGAACCTTTCTTTCTTTTTTTTTTTGAGACAGAGCCTCAAGCTGTCGCCCTGGGTAGAGTGTCGTGGCATTACAGCTTACAGCAACCTTCAATTCCTGGGCTCAAGCGAGTCTCCTGCCTCCCAGATAGCTGGGACTACAGGCGCCCGCCACAATGCCGGGCTATTTTTTTTGTTTGGGTTGCAGCCATCATTGTTGGTTGGCAGGCCCAGGCTGGATTCGAACCCGCCAGCTCAGGTTTACATGGCTGGCGCCTTAGCCCGCTGAGCCACAGGAGCCGAGCCCCATCGAACCTTTCAAATACTCTTTTTCCCTGGGGATTAAGTCTCTTCAAGGATTTGCACAATCCCACAGATAAAGAGTTAGGGCCTGGCCTAGTAACCGTCCTCTAGTATCAAGGCCATAGCATTTAGATTGGTTAGTGCCTCTGCTATACTGATGGTTAAATATTTTGAATATACTACTGTCTTCTTTTTAGGGTTCTGGCAGGAAACCAGTCCTTTCCCTTCCCAAAGGTTTCATGAGGGGTGAAAAGTTTTCCCTCCTACTGTGCAGAAGGTCCCAGAGGTTTTAGGCAAATGAAAGAATGTATAACTGCAACAGATGTCAACAGCAAGAGCAAAGGAGAAGGAGATGGGCAGCACTGGAGAAAGAACCGTGCAGCTTCACAGTGGACGTCGGAGAGCAAAGGAGAGCATGAAGCCTCGTCTTGGGCTGGACTGGTTTGTAACAAGGAGTGTGGAAAACAGAACAGCTCGGATGCACAATGATGGGAAGGAACCAGAAGAGGGAAGGCAAGGCCAGGGAAATAAATCTGGCTACTGTGGCTCGACTCCGTGGGCATCCAGGCAGGCCACCGCTCACACAGGCTCCGACGCAGGTGGTGGGTACCTGCCTGTACACACACACATGCCAAAAACATGGACATGAAGGGCAGCAATCTACCCTTCATGATGCAGAGCAGCAGGAAGCCAGGCTGTGCGAAACCATTGAAATGAGGCAAAGAGCAGAAGAGCAGTGCTGCTGAGTCAAAGGTGTGGTTTAATCTGGAACCGGCATTGATGCCCAAACCAGATAAACAAAGACAGAAAAAGTGGTCCTGGTGTCAGGGTTGTCTTTGTGGTAAGGCCATTAATCTAGGCAGAATTAGTCAAGTGCTTTGTGAACTTCAGCTTTTACAGTCAAAGTTTCTTCTTTGTAATCTCTGTACTTTTGACTCCATAACTCTACCTTCCATTTCTTTTAATCTATTCCCTTTTGATGTTTTATAATCTTTCCAGATTTTGGATCTTGGCTGTACCTTATACATTATATACTCTGCTTTTTTCAGCCCCCTCTGCCACATGTTACTCCCAGAAGCACTCTTGACCCAACAATCCTGGCAAGTTTTTTTTTTTTTTTTTCCAAATGGGGAAAACTCTTGCAGTCTCAACTGAAATGAACACTATCTTCACCCTGGCCAAAAAGTGAGCGAACAGCAGAGCCCTTCTGGCCACTTCCCTGGGCAAAGGAGCAGATTTATTTTTCATATGGATTAATCCAACTAAGGAAGAGAGGAAGAGGGCAGAGTGTCAGTTCCAGTGTAGAGCTGAAATACAAGATAGAGTGAGGCAGAGGCCCCGAGTTATAGTCCGGACCAACTCTGAAAGCACGAAATCAGTGCTGCCACTCAAAAGGCTCATTACTTCATACTGATTTTAAGGGTGATAATCTCTAAGTTTATATTACTGTGGGTTTAGGAGCCACCTACCTGTGTCAGCTGGGTCTGCAGTTAGTGAACATTTGCGTCCTTGTCTGTAGCATGGTGGAGAACACAAAGGAACACATTGTGGAGAACACATTGACTTCTCACACGCATGTGCACACACACACACACACACAGAGTCAGCTTGGAGCACAAAGGGGAATATGGTGAGGAAACCCAGAAAAAAAATTCACATATGGGCGGTGCCTGTGGCTCAAGGAGCAGGGCGAATGTGGCAAGTTCAAACCCCGCCCCGGCCCAAAACTGCAACAACAACAACCACAACAACAACAAAAATCACATATGTGGCAAAAAGATCAACATACTGAGAATAGATACTGACAGCCTAATGCAGGGAGAGCTTATAGACCTCTGGTTCACATGTAAGAATAAGAAAGCCTAAATTAGAAATGCAGGGCTAAAATATTGGCTTCGCCATTCTTGCAAAGAGAATTATTACAAACTCCCTAAAGAGGGTAGTGGTAATAAATACTACACTTACACACCTGTACTGTAAATTCAATTCATAATTCATATATGATTTACTCTAGCTAACATTTTATAAGTTTATGCACACAAGAATCGACTTGTTTGTAAAGAACTTTCTTGAATTTAAAGGCTTAATTATAGCTCCCCATCCAGGTGTTGAGAAAAGCATACAATCATTGAAGATCAATGCTTCAAAAAACATTTGACTCATTCTGAACTGGGCTTTTTACCTTCATTTCTCCTGGGGGGGGAAGTAGGCTAGAGACAACGAGACAAGCCACCTGACTGGGGCTCTAGAAACTTCCAATAACAAATAAAAATATGAGGGGGTCAACTTTTTAGGGGTGCTTAAAAGAATTAAAATATATTATTAAGCTATTAATTTCTAATCTAACAAATGGATACCAATGCAGTGTTTTCCTGGATCTACTCATAATATTTCCCCCCCTTTTTTTTGCATAGCAAGGAATGTTTTTAGTAGCAATATTATTTATTTATAAAATAAATGTGGATTCAATTAATAAACTATACTCTTAGTCTGTCAAATTCTTGTTTTTAGACAATTGAGACAATTTTAGACAACTGAGCTAATTTAATGCCTTACTAAAAAGAAAAAAAAATGGATATGCTCTTCAGTCAAAAGTACATGTGGATAGAATTTAGGCAAGCAAGCTTTTTCTCTGTGGAATACAAAAATATAACTGAGTATATATTTTAAACACATACACACAATGGAAGAAATCAAACTAAATGTGTGTGTTTAACCTCTTCAACTTTTTGAATATTGGATGTGGTAAGATTGGGTATGACAGTGAAGTAGCTAAGTTGAAAGTTTTCTCTTTGTGTATGTTATTTTTACCCTCTCTCTTCAGAATCTAAATGGAAACAGATGACTTCTTTTGAGGTATCTAGCCATTTCTCTTAGACAAAGTATCAATTCAGAAAGATAGTAAAGGATTCATTATGCCATTAATCAATAATTAATAAACAAGGCAGGAAAAATCAAGTTATGTTGCTAATGGGTGTTCAATTTTATATCTGCTTTTCATTCTTGTTTTCTCTATGATATACCCTTTGGAATAATAATAACTATTCACACCAACAAAGGGCATGAGGGCATGACGGATGAGTGAAGTATTGCATTTTCTATTTGTATTTAATACATTTCCTTTTGGTGCAACAAAACAGGTCACCAAGTTTCTTTTAAAAACATAGACTAGTAGAGGAACTGTCTTTGTCATCTCTTATTTATGACACATATGCAAGGAAGATTAAATTTAATTCTTAATTACCTTGATTCTCAAAAAAGATTGTGTGAGAATTAATGTTTATTGTAGGAATTTGCACGTTCTTATTGAACCTTTTTCCAGATGAGGTAAGGTAGACATCTATATAAGTTCCTATTCGCATCTGGCATCTAGAGTTGATTATGTCACCAGTTTGCCCATAACTTATTTTAGGAAAATTTATAGCAATTAGATTGTCCTTTGTCCCTCCCACCTCCTCTGCCTACAGTTTGGAAGATTTTTCTTCTTTCTTCAAAGCCCACTATTAGTAAATAATTTCGTTCACATATCAAATGAATATGAAGGATTTACCAGATTACCTCTTGCAAGAATTAATTTCATTTGAACTTGTTTTGATAAGAACAAAGCACATTTTATAGGATACTTTATATGATGGAAATTCAGACCCCGTGGATTATAGAGTATTCTTGGTAAAGAGATCGCCTTAGCACCCTACTTAAAAAAAAGAAAAAGTAATTCTTTTTTAATTGTTAAGTCATCTCTTGATGATGTGTATGTATACACATCTGTGTACTTGTGTATGTGTCCATGTGTGAGAGAGAGATTTCTATCTGCCATAGTGTTGAGTATTGTGTGAATAAAACTGTTATAACTAGATAATAAAAGAGGGCACGTTCACTCCCTCTCTCCATATTTATTACACATATAATGGGGATACACAAAGATATGTTATTGCATTGTATTTCACCCACCAGAGGATGCTTTATAAAATGACAGTCTGATTTATATCTAAAAGCAAGAAATGACAGCTATAATTTGTGAGAATTGACAACCAACACCAGGCAATGGCATTTAAACCAATGAGTAATCAGAATAGTTGACAGCTGTTCTTTAAGACTCAAATTTTTTATGGGTCACGACAGTTTGGCAAACAAATGTTAGTGAACCGTGGTCCTATGAAAGTCAATTTATGATTGCTGAAATTTTAGGAGATGTCAATACTTACTGGAATGTACTTTACTAGCTGTATAATTTTCATTAGAAAAATTTGCAGAAGAATAGCTGAAGCTGTAACTACATGATTAAATTTCTTGCTACTAGAAATATCAATTGCTAAATACCAAACATCTTCCTCAGAGCTACTAGAGGCATTAAATCAATATGAAAATGCCACCAAGATATTGTGAAATACAATCATTGTGCTGTCAAAGAGCATTCTCCAGAATATTCACACTGGTGAATGTTACAGTCTACCAACTAAGCCACCATCCTAGCAAGCAAAGAGTCACTGTCTATAAAAATTCAGAACTTGCTTAAATCTGGAAGTTTACCAACTATGACAGGTTACTATACCATAAAAATGCAGAGAGGCATTTTTCTGATGCATTGCCTGAAGTTGTCTCATGCATGTGTACTATCCAGTAGTCCATATCATCAAATGAAAAGGGGGAAGAAAAAAAGAACAAGCAAGAGAGATCCAGTAACCGAGGCCAGCCCTTTAGAAATCCCTAATAAGCTATTTCCCCCCATCTCACTTCCATCCTTCTTCTGATGCGTTCCTTATTTTGATACCCTTCTTCCTAATTTCATTTACAATTTTCTCTACCCACTGTTCTTGCTTTAAAACTAACCTTGTTCCTAACCTGTGCCCTAAACAACTATTCTTTGTAAGATGGTTTCTTTCACTGACTAATTTTTTTTTTTTTAATAATACCTGTGTAACAAATGATGGAATAGGTGCTGAGGATACAAAGATGAAGAGAAACCATTTCTTTCATTAAGGAATTTCCTAATATTTCTATTAGTGGGATACAATCTATTTTTTCAAGAGATGTCCTTGTTTTGCATTTTAATGGAGTATGTCCATAGAGAAGTCATAATCTTAAAAAACTAACTTTATTAGAATGAATTTTAGATGTTGCATAGAGACTGGGGAGGGAGATGAAAGAGGAGAATTGTCTCATATTGGCTAACTCGTGTTCTTTTCATGAAAATACAACCCATTACTAAGTAAATATACTGCAATACCTGTTAGGTGAATTATATGATCACTGTAGAACATTGACATACTGTTACCCTCCAAGACTTGCAGGGGTAAAGCCATCCTCACAGGTAGGGAATTGCCTCAGCTGTGCGGTGAGGTCATTCTCATTGTCAGTGACCTCAATAAGAGCTGACTAAAGGAACAGCCAAAGACATAGAGCAATGATTTTCGAACAGAGGTGCCTTTGCCTTCCAGGAGATATTTGACAAAGTCTGGAGACATTTTTGACCATCGCCATTTGGAGAGGTGCTACTGGCATCTCATGCCCAGAGACTATGAGTGCTGTTAAACATTGTTCAATGGATAGGACTGAATCTCACAACAAAGAGTTACCCAGCTGCAGATGTTGGTCATGCTGAGGCTGAGAAATCACGAAGATCACCATGGTATAATTTTTTAAAAAATGGTATTGTCAGAACTATTCCTAAAAGCATTCAGTGCATTTCTCCAATTTAAGTAAACATTAAGATATCTGGGATTTGTTTGTTTTGTTTTGTTTTGGGGACAGGTCTCACTTTATTGCCCTCAGCAGAGTGCCATGGCATCACAGCAACCTCAAACTCTTAGGCTCCAGCCATTGTCTTGCCACAGTCTCCTGAGTAGCTCAGACCACACATGGCCCGCCACAGCGCCCATTATTTATTTATTTTTTTTAGGAGACAGGGTCTTGCTCTCTCTCTGGCTGGTGTCAAATTCTTAGCTCAAGCAACCCACGCATGTCAGTCTCTCAAAGTGCTAGGATTACGGGCGTGAACCACCGGGCCTAGCCTGGGATTTGTCTTTAACATACATACTTTCGAGTCTGCTTGCAAGGATTCTTATTCAGCAGGTTTACAGTAGGAGTCAGGAGTGTTAATTTTTCATGCAATTATAATGGAATAATTGGAGAACCATACTGTGTGAAGCAATGACCAGTTGGATAAGATTCAAGTTCTTGGACATTCTATACAAGTCTCTATTATGGCCACATCCTGGGTATTTTTTTCCTGATGTATATATATTGTCTTTTTCTTCTTAAATTCTAGGGTCCAGAAATACTGATTGATTTGAAATTCACTGTTGAGCTGGGACTGTCTCATGAATTGCCACCTTTCTCATGTTGTCTCTTCTGCTTGCATCTCCTTTTCTTTGCCTTACTGGTGAGTAACTAGTAGCATGTTGGTCAATGATTAGTGGCTATTCAAAAACAGGTAAAAAAATACCTAATTTTTAGTGTTTTCTAATTTTGATGGTATCAACACTCAAGGCCAATTTCAACCTACCGATGTGGCCATTCTATATTCTATAAAAATTGAGAGTTGGGAAGAGATGTGCACAATCAGCTCTTGAGAACCGGCATGTGCTAGCTCCAGCTTACGCTGCAAATAACCACTATCCTTTATCTTTCCATGAAATCTTTCCCTGTAAATAAAGACTTTTCCTTGAACATTTAAGATTGCAAATAGCAGCCAGGCATTCTTATAGTACCAGCTACACAAAATGCTGAGGTGAGAGGATTACTTGAGCTCAAGAGTTTGAGTCCACTCTGGGCAACACAGTGAAACCTCCATCTATACAATACATATACTTGCATGCATATTTTAGAATAATTACATTCTCTCATTTGCATTTCTTTTAACATGTACATTAAGTGGACTGTGAGCTCTGTGATAAAAAGGATGATGGTAATAAAACCAAGAATGGAAGAAAAAGTATCCAATGTACTCAGCCCTACTATGAAGCTAATTTAAAGGTTTCATGTGAAGGCTATAACCCAACTGTAGCACAAGAATATGGGAAGGGAGGGGAGGGGATAGGTTAGGGTGGAGGGAGAGCAATTGGTGGGGCCACACCTATGGTGCATCTTAGAAGGGTACTTACATCTTAGTAGGTGAAGCTTACTAAATGCAGAATACAAATGTCTTCATACAATAACTGGGAAAATGCCATGAAGGGTATGTTAAACAGTTTGATGAAAACATTTCAGATTGTATATGAAACCAGCACATTGTACCCCTTGATTGCACTTATGTGCGCAGCTATGATTTAATTAAAAAAAAAAAAAGATAAACAGCATAGGAGGGGGAAAAGTCAATGTATATGAACAGATAGTTTAGAGGAAAAAACTCAAATAGCCAATGAACACTTTAAAAGTAACTCAGCTTCACACATAATGAAGCAAATGCAAATCAAAACAAAATATAATCTTAAATTATTCGATTAGTAACTACCAAAAAGCTTGATGACCAGTGCTTGAGGAATTCTGGCAAACAAGCATTCTCAAAAACTTTTCTTCAAATGTTATTTAGTGCAACATTTCTGGATGACAATTTAGTGTTTCTATCAATGTATAAAACACATATCCTTTAACTCAGTTCTCTGTGCTTAAAGATTTCCCTATGGACATGCAGGCAATAACATAATTGGTACTAGTAAAAACAAAATACGCAACAAATAAAATCCTATAAACAACCGCATATCCAGCATAGAAAAGCAGTTAAATAACTGGTGGTATATCCTCACAAGTGACTTTTTTATCCAAGCTGTTAAAAGGAAAAAGATATGTTTATACTGCATTTACAGAATGATCCCCAAGATATATAAAATGAGAAAAGCAAAATAAATAATTGTATATAGTGTAATCTTTTCAAGTGAAAAACAGAAATTGAAAAGAAATAAGTATATGTAGTAGTTTTATACATTTTCAAGGATTCCCAGGAAACTAATGAAGGTATTTAGCCTTGAGAAAAACTAGGTAAGGGAGAGTGGCTTTCAACTTTTCAGTTTCTAACTTTTTGTAGCAAGAATTTTCTAATTTCACAGATGTGTTGCTTATTGATTTTATATAAATATATTTTTGAGACAGAGTCTCTGTCGCCCTGGTAGATTGCTGTGATGGAATCATAGCTCATAGCACCCTCAAATTCCTGGGCTCAAGCAATCCTCTTTCCTCAGCTTCCCAAGCAGGTGGGACTATAAGCGCCGGCCACGACACCCAGCTAGTTTTTCTATTTTAGTAAAGATGGGATCTTGGCAAGTCAGAAGCTGAGATGGAAGCAGTAGAAAAGGGTGAGAAGATGATTTAAATACAGTTATCTAAACTAAGAGGCTGCCTGCTGAAGCAATCCAGCAGAAAAGACAGACGTGCCCTGAAACTGGGAGATTATACCTGGAATCTAGCAGGAGGAACAGTGTTCCCTAGGTCTGGGGAGACCCCTGAGCTGGCTAGCTTTTAGCATAAACAAAAGCGGGTCCGCAGGCACTGACCCTGCCATGTATTGAAAAACAGAAAAAAGGAAAGAAAAAAACAACCTTTTAAAGATGTATATCAACCCCCCCCCCCAAAAAAAGTCCATTAATAAGGCAGGAAGTTTTTAGATTAGAACATTTTTACTCAAATGATGATTTGAAATCTCCATACTAAAAGACATATGCTCTTGGATAAAGCTGAGATACATGTCATTTTTTTTACATGTCATTTTACGAAACATACATGAATTCAGGTAAATACAGTGTTAAAAGTTCGAGAGAAATAAACACATAAGCACTGAAGAAAGGGAACAGAGGATTAAGGTAGCAAAAGTGGTCAAAGGGGCCTTTAGCCTTGCCCATAAAATTTTTCATTTTGATAAAAGAAAACTATTCACATATTGTTTTTATTATAGTAAAATATACATAACATAAAATGTATCATAACTATTTTAAATATACAATTCAGTGGTATTAATTTATTCACAGTGTTGTGCAACCATGACCACAGTATTCATTTCCAAAATCTTTTATTGTCCCAAACAGAATCTCTATACCCATCAAACGATAACTGCCCATTCTCCCCTTCTCCAACCCTGACAACCTCTATTTTCTATCTCTATGAACTGGCCTTTTATAAATGGAATCATATAGCATTTTTCCATTTTTTTTTATTTTTTTATTTTTACATATACATATGTTAATTATTTTTCCACTTTTTGCCTTCACAGAATTAAAAAACTTAAATTTTAATAACAATAACAATGTTTAAGATAAGGACTAGAAACAAAAAGCATGTAAAGAATGAACAAAGATAAATACGTTCAGAAAAGAAAACAGACGATTACTGCATCAAAATATTAAGCAATATTAGTAATAATAATGCCAAGAAAGTAAAGTTCACATTGTCAAATAAGACATTATGGAGTGCTTTGACTCTGAGGCTCAGTATGAAGTCATCAGTTAACTTCTTATTTTTTTTCTAAGTCTCAAAAAATAGACAACTAATATTATATAAAGAAAAGTAAAGGAGAGTTTCAAAAAACACATCATATCAAATCTTATAGACAATAGAAAAAGAAGAAATATTTCAAAATCATTCTACTTCACCTGTATACACCTGATCTTGAAATTGGAGAAAACACATTGTTATAAAGGGAAACCACAAACATATTTCACTTATAAGTGAGGATGTAATATCCTAAACAACATATTAACAAGTTGAATTAAAAATTAATGTTTAAGTAATGTACTTTGGTCAAAACTGAATCCAATTTATGTGAGAATTAATCAGTATTTTCTTTCCTTTTTTTTTGTTGTTGTTTTCTTTCCCTTTCCCCCTCCCTCCTTCTCTATCTGCTCTCTCCTTCCCCCATGCCCCGTTGTGTCATTAATTATCACTAATTGTCCTCAAATCAAAGTTTAATACATAGGATTCATGCCTCTCCATTCCTGTGATGTTTCACTAAGAATAATATGTTCCATCTCCATCCATTTGTGTTGACCTGATTTCTCTTAGCATAATATCTTCAAAATTCATCCATATTATGGCATGTATCAGAATTTCATTACTTTGGGGTGGCACCTGTGGCTCAGTGAGTAGGGTGCCAGCCCCATATGCCAGAGGTGGTGGGTTCAAACCCAGCCCCGGCCAAAAATAAATAAATAAATAAATAAACTGCAGAATTTCATTACTTTTTAATGGCTTATTAATCTATTGTATGTACATATCACATTTTTTTAATCCATTCATCTGCTGGTGGAAAATTCAGTTGTTTCTGCCTTTTGGCTATTATATTATACATAATGCTGCTATGAAGATTGTTGGATAAGTATCTATTTGAGTCCCTGCTTTCAATTCTTCTGGGAAAATGCATAGGAGTAGAATTGCAGGGTCATATGATAATTCTTTGCTAACTTCTTAGAGACTGCCAAACTGTTTTTTCCACAGCTGCTGCACCATTTTGGCAATGTACTAGGGTTCCAATATCTCTACACTCTTGCTAAAAATTACTTTCTGTTTTTGTTTGGTTGGTTGGTTTTATGAGATAATATCTCACTCTGTTGCCCAGGGTAGAGTGTAGTGGCATCATCATAGCTCATTGCAGCTTCCCAACTCATTGCAGCCTCCCAACTCTGGAGCTCAGTGATCATCCTCCCTCGGCCTCCTGAGGACTACAGGCATATACCACCATATGTGGCTAATTTCTTCATTTATTGTAGAGATGTGTCTCATTATTGCCCATACAAGTCTTGAATGTGGGAGCTCAAGTGATCCTCCCACCTCAATAGGATTACAGGTGTGAGCCACTACACCTGGCCATATTTTCTGTTTTTTAAAAAAATACTCATCCTACTGAGTATTACGTGGGATCTCATTGTAATCTGTAATTTTTATTTTCATTTTTACACTTACTTTTTCATGAATAATATAGTCCCAGTTACTTGGGAGGCTGAGACAAGAAAATCGCCTAAGCCCAGGAGCTGGAGGTTGCTGTGAGCCATGAAGCCATGGCACTCTACCAAGGGCAACAAAGTGAGACTCTGTCTCTTAAAAAAAAAACCCAAAAAACAACAAAACAAACAAAAAAAATTGGTTAGCCAAGAATGGTAGTCTATGCCTATAATCCTATCACTTTTGGAGGATAGGCAGGAAGCTGTTGGTCCAAATCTGAGACAAGTTATTTATTTATTTATTTATTTATTGAGACAGAGCCTCACACTATCACCCTGGGTAGAATGCCATGGCATCACAGTTCACAGCAACCTCCAAATCCTGGGCTCAAGCAATTCTCCTGCCCCTGCCTCCCAAGTAGCTGTTACTATAGGTGTCTGCCACAACACCCAGCTATTTTTCAGTTGCAGCCATCATTGTTTGTGGGTCCAGGCTGGATTCAAACCTGCCAGCTTAGGTATATGTGGCTGGTGCCTTAGCTGCTTGAACCACAGGTGCTGAGTCAGATTTTATTTTAGTTCACACCTAAAATGTTATCTTTAACTACTTGAGACAACAGATACATCAGAGGAAATGGGTTCTGATTTGGGCAGTCAGTAAACCGAGGTCCTGGCAGTTACTGACGGGTCTGAGCAGGTCCCAGGTTTTCTGCAGACAAAAGTGAAGGTAAAGAGCATATTTGGAGCCAGAAGACATGATCATGTGCTGACACTTAAGAATTTTATGACCTTGAAGAAATTACATTATGTCATCTCAAAGATATTAATAATATACATTATGTGGTAGGTATGAATAAAATATGAACAAAATGTAGCGATGTTCGTTACTCATGTGCTGTGCTATTTCCATTACACAGCTCTGAGTGCTAGTTACAAGATATATTCTGAGATGAAATTAGATAACTTTGTTGGGAGGAAGGAGCTGATAGACCTTTTGGCATATTATGATGTAGGATTTGCTATCTAAAAATTAACAAATCCTCTCAAGATTTTATTTTTGAGTTTTTTTATGGCTCAATTTTGGATAATTTTAAATAAACAAAGTAGCATACTATTAATCTTGATAATTACTATTTTTTCAGAACTGTTTAGCATTTAACTTTTTGCTCATGTATTATTTTGAAGTAAGAAGGTTCCAAACAGGTTCCGGTCATAAATGATACAGATTACTTAAGCTGAGGGAAATAAGGACAAAGGCTACATTTAATTTCTTTTCCCATGAAAATTTAGTTTCTTTTCTTTTCATATTATCTTTGTAGATTTAAGTGGTACATATGTAGATTTGTTACATGGAAATATTGGGTGGTGGTAAAGAATTTGCTGTTTGTGTAACCTTAACCATATTAGTATACATAGTATCTGTGTATCCAGAATCTACAAGGAACTCAAACAATTCAACAAGAACAAAATAACCCCATTAAAAAGTAGCACAGAACATGAAGAGACCTTTTTCTTTTCTTTTTTAAATTTCAGCTTAACATAAGGGCACAGATGATTAGGTTATATAGTTTGTGTTTGTTAGGCAGAGTCCCAGTTGGCATTGTGCCTTCCCCCAGGAGGTTGCCATGTCCCCCACATGGTGCCCTCTAGGTGAAAACTTATCAATCTCCCTCCCTCCTCACCTTCCCCTCTCCCCTCCACCACACACTTGAGTTTAATTGTGTTTTTCTCTTGTGTGGGCATGTATTTGTTCATCTACTGGTTTCCTATTAGAATTGAGAGCATTAGTCAACAAACATAAGAAAAAATGCTCATCATCTATAATCATCAGAGAAATAGGAATCAAACTCCCTTAGATATCACCTAACCCCAGTGAGAATGGCCCATATCACAAAGTCCCCAAACTGCAGATGCTGGTGTGGGTGTGGAGGGAAGGGAATACTTTGCATTGTTGGTAGGTCTGCAAATTGATTCAGCCTCTTTGAACAGACATTTTTCAAAAGAAGATATATCAATGGCCAAAGAAACATATGATAAAATGGCCAACATCACTAATTATCAGAGAAATGATAATTAAAACCACAGTGAGATAGCACCTTACATTATTCAGAAGGATTACTATTAAAAATTCAAGAAACCATAGATATTGGTGTGGATGCAGTGCAAAAGGAACACTTATATACTCTGGGTGGAAATGTGCATTAGTACAACCTCTATGGAAATGGCACGGAGATTCCTCAGAGAACTGATGTTAGACCTACCACTTGATCCAGCAATCCCACTGCAGTGTAACTACTCAAAGGGGGAAAAACGTTCTATCAAAAAGACAGGTTTATTGCAGCACTACTCACAATAGAAATAATATGGAAATTTTACATTTTATGAAATCTAGTAAACAGTAAACACCTTGGGCTTAAGGACTGCCTTTATTTTTAGTGTATTTAGCCTTAAGAATGAAAGCTGTCAATAATTTTTTTTTTTTTTTTTGCAGTTTTTAGCTGGGGCCAGGTTTGAACCCACTACCTCTGGTAATGGGGCCGGCACCCTACTCCTTGAACCACAGGCACTGCCCTGTCAATAAATATTTTTGAGTCCTTGCTCACAGACTCTGTGCTGTATGCTAGGAATCTAGAGCTGAGGGAAAGAGTATTTCAGCTCCCTGAGTTCAGGGTCTGTTTAGGGGATAAAATTACGCCATCTATGGTGGGTCTTTTGACTGTGGACCCTAACAGCATAGCCATGCTCCAGCTGGGCTCTCTGGAGGATATGGGTGTAATATGACCTCCTGTTCCACTGTTGAAGGAGGATGAAGATGCTATTTCAGGCAGTGGCATTGTCAGAAAGAACAATAGGGCTCAGGAGCATAGAAAGGGGAGGGTTAAAATCGCTCAGGCACCACACAACATGGGGAAACGGCACAATGACAGCTGGAGTGACCATAAACTTTGCCCTTTTTTTTGTAAGCTTTTTTGTGGAATCGCAAGCAATAACTCTCTTGCTATGATTCTCTAAAGTAGCCATTATGGAAGTTTATAGCATATTTTTAAACTTATTCATCATATACAGTGTAGAAGGTAGTGTTTTATAGAATAGCATCCTGCAACCTGGAGGAACATTAAAACAATTTGCCATCTCAGCCACTCTCCAGGCCACATATTTAGAAAAATCATCTAGATTTGAGGTTATATTATGACACTTAACTTTTTAAGTCAAATTATCCAATAATAAGTAGAACACAGAGTATCAAATTTATTTTTCTTATTCTCATCCTGCTACTCCTAATACAAATGGGTAACCCCTTGCTATATCTCAGATACCTTTTTGTAAACAAATTATGGGTATTCTGTCAATTTAGGTGTATGTTTTTATAATTTTTAAAATTCATTTCCATTTATCAATACCTCTGAAGAAGTATTTCCAGATTTCTGTTAATATCAAGCACAGTCACATTCGTCATGAACAAAACGCTGTCTTCCATTCTAATTTAGAATTTCAGAACCTCTAGAAATCCCTGCATGGAGACCCAGGGAGAAAAATGTCTCCTTGAAGAATTACCTCTTGGTAAAGGCCAGAAAAACAATTCTCCTTATAATTTCCCAGTCTTAAATTCCTTCTGCTGTTTCACTCATGACAATATGGGTTTTCCTTTCTTTCTGAACATAAAAAATATTCTTCAAAAATTTGCAGTGTGTTCTGTGCCCATCCCTTCACTCTTGGTGTGTAGTGAAAAGCATTTGTGAGTGAGTTCAAGATAACAACAGCAAAAAACAGAGAGTGATTCATCATCAACTCATTGACGATCATAGAGTTTTTCTTGTTTTAGGTGTCAATGTTTTCTTTTACCAAGCCCTTGTTTAGGCCTGTCATTCTCAGTGGAGCAATCTTTGATACACAAGGTGGGGTGGAGGCAAGATGGCCGACTGGAGTGAGCTTTCCACAGAGGCTCCTGTCCAGCAGTAGAGTTAAAGGACAGAAGTTTAGCAAGAAAGCCAATGAATTGGAGCTGAGCCAAGTGAGAAGGTTGAAGAATGCACATCAACCCTGCTGAGGTGAGCTGTGACCCTAAGGATACAAACAAAAGGTACAAAATCCATTGCCAAGCAGACAGGAGTCCACTCATCCATGAGAATGGCTCACAATATACTGCATACAAATAAGTGAGCAGAGTTCAAATATCCTCCCATTCAACCCACGAGAGAGACCCTCTAAAAACCGGACCTCCTTCCCTACCAGGGTGCCATGGCACTCTCCTGCCAGTCATAAAACTGAATAAAACTGTATATATTCTCTACCTGCAATTCTGAACTCCTAGCACTCCCCTCCACTCTCACCCTGAGCTCTGGAATCCTATCCCCCATGGAGTCCAGGTTCTTGGGCATTTTCTCATGAGGTGTGGATAGGGCATGGGCTATTACTGATCTGTGCTGATTCTGTGGCATGGGAATAAGGAAAAGATGTTCAACTGAGAGGGAATCGTACAGGAGTGGTGGTGCCCTGAGCCACAGAGCAGCAGCCGCAATGGTGGGAACAATAGGGCTCACACTCCCTGGGAAATTTTGGAAGGACACTCCCTGTCTCTCTGGGCAACCAGAGGAAGCTGGGCATCTTCTCCAGTGGCAGACACTGGTGGAACAGATTCAGGACAGAAATGCTGGCCCCGTGAGTAAAGGGTATGTCTGAGGTGGTACTGGCTTGGGTGGAGATGGAAGCCCAGGGTGAGGCAGAGCCAGAGGTCTGCTTTACTGAGCCTCAGATGCACCTGGCCCTCAGGGGATCATAGCTGAGACAAAAGTGGGTAGGCAGAGGCTGGAGCTGACAGCTGAGTGTGAGCATCTGCCCCAAAACAGACTGCAGCCTAGACTAGGTGGTGGTGCAGACTGGGCTGAGCTGCAGTTTCTGTGAACTCAAACAGCGTCTTATCTGCAGGGGAATATAGTGGAGACAGAAATAAATTCTGCAAAGTTATTCTGTTACATCAGCAATATCAATCAGGAGTGGGGCTAGAACTGAGTGAACTGCCCCAGCCTCCATTAAGCACCTGAAGTTGTCAGGCCTCACCTCCCCCTGCCAGATAGTGGCAGAGAATGGTGGCCTGGCTGAGGAAACATAGATCTCCCTGTGACTCAGGCAGGCACAAACACCTGGCGCATCTGCTCATTGGAGGGAACTGGGTACCTGTCCTGTGGGGTTACCAGTGCTGTGTGTGACAGAGGTGCAGAGTGGGGAAGGAGGCATCAACCTTCCCAGATTAATTTATTTGCACCAGAGCAAGTCATACTGGAGCTGCCAGCAGACCCCTGCTATCTAGTTGCTGGAGACCTTTTGAACTCTCCCATCTGAGACTGTTACTGACTGGGACAATTGACTTGGACCTCTTGAATGGGGCCAGTTACCCGAGGACTATCCAAAGTGGTACCCTGGGTGTGTGCTTGTGGGAAAGTTTGATTTTCCTTTCTAATTATTCCATGGGGGGGCGGGGTGACTTAACTGCTGGTATTTCTCCACAGCTGAGACTTCAACCCAGAGTAACCTATAAGGGTAGGACAGAGACCAGCTGAAAACAAGACAGAGCCACCTAGGTTCACCACACTAAGAAGGTGCCCAGTTTCTCAGGCTGTAGCACTGTACAGGTACTTGGCAAAGCTCTAGGGGGAAAGGTACAGACACCAATCCCAGCTTGTGGGAAAAGGACTGGCCAATCACTACTCCTGCATCTGCTCATCTAGTCAAATGGTGTAAAATAATCATGGCACAGAAGCAGTGGAAAAATTCTGGTAACAGGAATAACCAGAGTAGATCAACCCCCCCAAGGAAAAATTTGGCAGACACAACTGAAGATCCCATTCATCAACAGATGGCTGAGATGTCAGAAACCAAATTCAGAGTTTGGATTGCAAATAAGATCAAGAAAATAGAGGTAAAATTGGTATTAGAAATTCAAGGAGCATTTAAAAAGTTGTCTCAAGAATTCAACAAATTCAAAGACAAAATCACTAAAGATTTTGACACATTGAGACAAGAATTTGCAGCCCTCACAAATCTGAGAAATACAGGAGAATCCCTCGGGAACAGAATGGAGCAAGCAGAAGAAAGGATTTCTGACATTGAAGACAAAGCTTTTGAATGCTCCCAAACTCTCAAAGAGGAAGAGAAAAGGAGAGAAAAAATGGATTATGCTCTCAGAGAGGTGTGGTTCAATTGGAAGAAAACCAATATTCGCCTTATAGGGATCCCTGAAGGCGACGAAGTTGCTTTGCAAGGCACAGAGCCTCATCTTCATGAGATTATGAAAGAGAATTTTCCGGACATGCCAAGAGATTCTGAAAAGTAATATATTCCTTTTGGAAGGATGTTTGGAGAATATCTGAAATTCAGATAGTAGATGGTTTCAGAACCCCAGCATGACTCAATCCACATCACTGCTTAATGCAAACGTTTCTTGAAATTTGTTGTGAAAGAACTACAATGACTGTGGTTTGGGTCATTTCATGGATATTAATGAAAGAGTGGAGTTAATGGCCCTCAATATTTTCACTTTCTAACATTATTTCTAACCAAAAAAGTGGTCTGAAGTGAAATCATTATTGCTTTAATTTCTGAATTTTTGTCGACTCCTGTTTTCAGAAGAAAATAGTATGTTTTGGAACCAAGAAGGCTTGTAATTTTTATTGAGCACCTTAAATAGTAATTTTTTAAAAATAATTTTATTAAATCATAATTGTATACATTGGTGCAATCATAGGGCAGAATGTGCTTCATATACAATCAGAAATATTTTGATCATACTGTTAAATGCCTTCATGGCATTTTCTTGATCACTATATAAAGACATTGATACTCTACATTTAATAAGTTTCACCAGTACTAAGATGCACCGTAGGTGTGATCCCACCAATTGCCCTCCCTCCATCCATCCTCCCCCCTCCCCTCCCCTCCCTTTCCCTTTTCCCTGTATTCTTGTGCTATAATTGGGTTTTAGCCTTCATATGAAAGCTATACATTAGCTTCATATTAGGGCTGAGTACATTGGATACTTTTTCTTCTGTTCTTGAGATACTTTGCTAAG
>CAUYON010140978.1:0-11414 GCA_963573935.1 Arctocebus calabarensis
GCCGAACTGCAAAACAAAAAAAATGGCCGGGCGCTGTGGCGGGTGCCTGTAGTCCCAGATACTAGGGAGGCTGAGGCAAGAGAATCGCTTAAGCCCAAGAGCTGGAGGTTGCTGTGAGCAGTGTGACGCCACGGCACTCTAGGCACTCTACCCAGGGCAATAAAGTGAGACTCTGTCTTTACAAAAAAAAAAGAAAGAAAGAAAATTACACATATTTTCAACCTATACAAATGTTGATTAATTAGACTTTGTAACCCCAGGGCTTTGAACAACGACACACAGAGGAAGCCCACTCCTTATTTGTTGACATAGCTAATAAATAACTGTATGAGTAAACAAGTAATCAATTAGTGACACCTTTTAATTCTAATCACAACCCTGGGTGATATTATTACCAGTATATAGATTAAAAAACTGACACCTAGGGAGGTTAAGCAAATTTCTCAAGACATGTTGACTTACAAATAAAATAACTGTTATTCTGACCAAGGTCCCTATTCTGCCAAAGTTCACACTCTTCTCATAGCATAAGTTTATCTCCTATGTATGTAGAGGTATGGAAGCCCAAGTCTGACTGACAAAGATAAGAAGGTCAGTTTGACACAGTCGTAGACTGTGTGAATGGTGAGTAGAATGAATATACTTTGGAAAGATAAGATTTATCTGAGACCCATAAGCTTTATTTTGGACATAGTGAGTGATGATTCTACTTTTAGTAGAATAGTGTCCTAATTCCTGCTATGTTTTAAAAAGATGAATCAAGGAGTAATTACTGAAATGATTTGAAGTTGGGAAGAAGTATGGGGAAGGAAGTCTAAGCATAAGCAAAGGACAAGGAGAATAGAAAAAGAAATATATGGGAGAAAAATAATTAAACCAAAAAGGACAGAATACAATGACTTAATGAATATGTGATAATATGGAGGGGGAAGAAATAAATACAACTCAAAGTTGAGTGCTGCAGTCACTACAAAAGTAAAAAATACAAATAGTGGCTAACATGGATAAATACCGATTTGCTACCTCCTAGGAAAATGGATACCAAATTCCATGCAAAGATGATATTTTCTTTAATTTACGTCATCCTGCTCAGACAGTCATGTGTGTCTTGTGCTGAGTAATCAGGGCCCAACTTTTTTAGCTTTGTATTGAGTAGCAACCCACAAGGGTGTACATCTGTTATGGACTCTCAAATATTTAACCAAGTAATATTTATAAACTAAAGACAAACAAATTAACATAGCCTCTGTAGTTATCTTCTCTAATAGACAAAAGTCATTTATGTGGCTATCAGGAAAAAACACTTTTGCATACCTGTGTGACACAAATAATCTTCATTCATTTTATAAAAGTGATATCTTTACTGAATTATATAATGTTACCAAAATATCATATGTGTACGCTATGCCCTAATTAATAGTAATAGTACTCTATATTTCTCTGGAGAATCAAACAAACTTTAGGCCATGTTGATGCAACAGTATTACATCAAAGATCATAATAAGCAGAGCAAGATGATGGACTAGAAATATCTTCTTGCTAGCCATTCACGGTAAGACAGGAGAGAGAGAACTCCAGCCACCTCTGGCTGGGGGAACCCACCAAGAGACATCACTCCAGGGGCATAGTGAAGCAGTAAGGAACCCCAGAAGCCATCAAGGAAGTCTTTAGCTAAGGAAGATCATCACAGAAGGCAAATACTCGGGTATAGGCAAGGGTTGGCTGGCCAGCCCTCCCATGGATGATGGAGATAGGAAAAGGCTGTCCTGGAATTTTTTCATTTTGTACTGTGCTGCTCAGTGGAGCTGCCTTGGAAGGCTTAAAAGAGTCAGTGCATGCAAACAGATCAACTGGCTGGGATTGACTACTGAATGGTGTGGATTGCCCATTGCTTTGGCTACTACCACAACAATGCTATTGTAGCATGGCTGTGTGAGAATGGTCTGGGACTGGGTTTGGTGGCTCATGCCTATAATGCACACACTTGGGAAGCCAAGACGGGTGAATTACCTGAGCTCACCAGTTTGAGATCAGCCTGAGCCAGAGCAAGACCTAAAAATTGCTCAGAGCATTTCTAAAAATAGCCATACATTGGGCCTGAGCCAGAGCAAGACCTAAAAATTGCTCAGAGCATTTCTAAAAATAGCCATACAGCTACTTGGGAGGCTGAGGCAAGAGAATTGCTTAAACCGAAGAGTTTACAGTTGCTGTGAGCTGTGACACCACAGCACCCTACACATGGAGACAAAGTGAGACTCTGTCTCAAAAAACAAATGAACATACACACAACAAACAAACAAACAAAAACAAAACAAGAATGGTCCAGAGAGTCCTAGTGCATGGCCAGCTCTAGCATGAATGCTGAGCTTTAGTAACCATCTCTGGGATGAACTCAGCAGCCCCCACACCCCAGGGAAGGCCATTTTATTGTCAGAGGTCACTATTTGATGTGCTTCCTAAGAAATCTGGAGAGAGCTTTAGGATTCCAGTCTCATGGGGAATGAATGCTGAGGAAGCTACTAGGCCCTGATAAGGGCAAATAAGTCAGGAAGACAGAACCAGGTTTCCTGTGCAACTGGAGAGTAGCCGCTGGGCCACATTTTATATAGCTAAACCAGTATGTGTGTTCTTGGTCTCCTAACATCACACTACCATCTAGGGTTCAGGGAATATATTTCAATATATATTTCATTTTTTGTTTCTCAATTTTTTCCTTAGTTTTTTTTTTTTTCTTTTTGGTTGTTGTTGTGGTTTGGGGTTGTTGTTTTTTTTGTTGTTGTTTTTGGTTCATTTTAATGTTTTCATTTTTAACTTCTTTGGTGACAACAGCTCCTCCATTTGTTCTTTTCAACCCCTTTTATTCTTTCTTTTTTACTTTTTTACTCAACCCCTTTTATTCTTTCTTTTTTACTTCTTTCTGTTTTTCTTTTAGTGAGATTTTTCTGTGTTTCGATCTTTCCCAAATAAATGTATCATAGAACAGCTAACACATCCCTTTTCACCTTTATCTCATAAAATGGGATTTAATTTTTTTAATCTACTATTATTTATTTACTTTTCTTTTCTCTGACGACTGGGGATCTCAGCATTGGTATGGCTAGGTCATAGAAGTAGTCTGGCTTAAGTAGGATGTGAGACTAGAGTATTCTTTTAGCTTTGGCCTTTGGAAAGATGATATTGGTATTGTGACATACTGCTGATCCCCAGCTGATCCCACTGGTGGAGGTGGGGTCTTGCTTTTGCCCAGGTTGGTAAGGAGTTCCTAACTTTGAAGGACATACTCAACCTGGACCCCCAAAGTCCTAGCATTGTGGGTATGGCCAAAACCCCATACAAAAACCCACCATTTCTCCTGCCTCTCCTTTTCTCTCTTTCTTTCCTTCTTCTCTCTTTCCTTCAATCCTTTTCTTTTAACCCCCCCCCCTTTTTTTTTCCTTTTACTCTTCTTTCTCTAATCTTGCTCTTTATCCTTCTCTTCCTTCTGGCCTTATACCAAAAAGCCACTACAACACCCAAGCTCTGAATAAGGTAATTTTAAGGAAATGAGGTTGTGAGAAGGAAAAAGTAGGTAAATAAAGAGAACAAGAAGAAAACACGTGAGGAGGAACCAATAGAAAAGTTCTGGCAATATGATAATCCAAAACACAGCAACCCCCACAAGGGACCATGAGACAGCTACCACAGAGGATTCCACCTATAAAGAATTAATGGAAATGACAGAAAGTAAACTCAAAATATGGATGGAAAAATAATAAAGGGAATTTGTGAGAAAGTGGAACAATTGAACCAAAAAATGGATGAAAGATATGGAAAATACAGAAAGGGTATAGCAGAGCTTAAAAGCTAAAGGAGTAAATTGAGAAACATAAAATGCAGTAGAAAGTATCACCTATAGATTAGAGCATGAAAAAGAGAGAATATCAGAGCTAGAGGATAAAGCTCTTGCGTTAACACTAGCAGTTAAATAGGAAGAAAAGAAGAAAGAGAAAATAGTATATTCACTCAGAGAATTATGAGGCTTCATGAAGCATTCAAACATTTGAATTATAGGTATCCCAGATGGGGAAAAATAACATCCCAAAGGAATGGAAGCCATACTGGAGGATATCATGAATGAAAATTTCCCAAGTTTCACTAAAGATTCCAAAATGCTCCTCTAAGAGCAATATCAAGCCCCAGGTCATCTCAACACAAGTAGAGCATCTCCAAGAAACATTGTAATGAACCCATCCAAAGTCAAGATGAAAGTGAAAATTTTGCAAGCTCTACGGAATAAGTGCCAATTGACCTGAAGAGGTATATCCATAAGAGTAACAGCAGACTTTTCAGCTGAAACTTTCTAAGCCAAAAAGAAAGGTCATCTACCTTTAACCTTCTTAAACAAGACATCTTTCAGCCAGCCTTCTTAAACAAAATAGCTTTCAGCCCAGAATTCTATATCCTGCTAAATTAAGCTTCAAAACTGATGGAGAAATCAAATCTTTTAATGATATGAAAACATTGAGGGAAATTTGCCAAAACAAGACCAACTCCACAGGAAATACTTAGACTTATCTTCCACACTGAGCATCACAATGGACCACAAGCAAAGTAAACACCCAGAAACTAAAGAACAAAACCTAGTGTCCATAATGGTGCAAAAGATAAAACTAAGCAATGGACTTTCACAAAATAAGATGAATAGAAATCCCCACCATACTTATCATTTCTGTCAATAAATGCTAATTGCTAGAATTTTCCCCTGAAGAGACAGACATAGGCTGGCTGATTGGATAAAATAGCACAACCATTCATATGTTGTCTCCAGGAGAACACACCTAAACTTGCAGGCCAAAACAAGACTCAAGGAGAAGGGGTAGAAAACAGTGTTTTGGGCAAATGGAAATCACAAGAAAGGAGGGGTTACAATCTTATTTTCACTTATGAATGGATTTAAAGCAACTAAATTTAAGAAAAACAAAGATGTTCTCTTTGTATTGGTCAAGAGAACAATACAAAAAGAGGACATTCCAATTCTAAATATTGATGGAGCCAACATAAAGATTTATGAAACAGACTTTAATTGGTCTGATATCCTATGCCACCATAATAGCTGTGGAATTTAACACCCCTCTGGCTGAGCTGGGCAGATCCTCTGAACAGAAACTAAACGAAGTTATAAGGGACTTAAATGTGACCATAGAACAAATAGGCTTAATAGACATATACAGAACATACCATATCAAAGCTAAGGTATATCCATCATCCTGTGGAACATATAACAAAACAGATCATATCATAGAATACAAATGAAACTTCAATAAAATTAAAAGAATTATTATTATACCTTGTATCTTCTCAGACCACAAGGTAATAAAGGAGGAGCTCAACTCAAATTAAATTTTCATCTCCACAGAAAATAATAATAATTAAACAACCTTATACTGAATGATAGTTGGGTCAAGGGAGAGATAAAGTAGAAAACTGTTAAATTTCTAAAACATAACAGCAATGGAGCTACAAGTTACTAAAATCTGTAGGATACAGCAAAAGCAGTTCCAAAAAAGGAATTTATCCACATTTGATTCCTAACAGAAAGAGGTTACATCAACAATCTAATGAATCATCTTAAGGAAATGAAAAAGAAAGAGCAAACCAATACCAAACTTGGCCGAAGAAGAGAAATAACCACAATTAAATCAGAAATAAATGAAATCGAAAATAGAAGAATCATTCAGAAAAATTAATGAAACAAATAGTTCTTTGAAAAGATGAATAAAATCAATAAAACTTTGGCCAGATTAACTAGAAAAGAAAAATAAAAAGGGGGAAAATAATAATAGATATCACAGAGATACAAGAGATTACCTCTGACTACTATAAGAAATTCCATGCCCAGAAATTTGACAATGCAGAGTAAATGGACCACTACTTGGAATCTTGTCATCTCCATAGACTTAACCAGGAAGAAATAGATCTCTTAAACAGACCAGTATCAAGCACTGAGGTTGCAGAAACAATAAAATAACGTCTATTAAAAAAAAAAAAATGTTCTGGACCAGATGGCTTCACACTAGAATCCTACCAAACCTTCAAAGAAAAGCTTGTGCCTATTCTACAGAACCTATTCCAAAACACTGAGAACACATTTTATGAAGCAAACATCCCTCTGATACCCAAACCAGGAAAGGACCCAACTAAAAAGGAGACCTACAGGCCAATTTCACTAATGAATATCAATGCAAAAATACTCTAGAAAATTCTAGCCAATAGATTATAGCTCCACATTAAAAAAATTATACATAATGATCAAGTAGGCTTCATCCCAGGGATGCAAGGCTGGTGTAACATCCACGAATCCATAAATGCAATTAAATCTATCAATAGAAGCAAAATCAAAGACTATATGATCCTCTCAACAGATGCCAACAAAGCATTTGATAAAATTTAGCATTCTTTTCTGAAAAGAACACTTAAGAATACAAGTATAGGTAGCACATTTCTTAAGCTGATTAAAGCCATTTATGACAAACCCATAGTTAATATCATACTGATGGAGAAAAACTGAAAGCTTTTCAACTTAGAACTGGAACCAGACAAGGATATCCTCTGTCACCACTACTATTCAACATAGTTCTGGAAGTTAGAGTCAAAGCAATCAGGCAAGAGAAAATTATTAACAACATCCAGTTGGTAGCAGAGGAGGTCAAACTCTCCCTCTTTACCAATGATATGATCTTATACTTAGAAAACCCAGAAATTGAATGACAAGACTCCTGGAAGGAATCAAGGAATACAGTACCATCTCGGGGTAAAATCATTGTCCACAAATCAGTAGCCTTTGTGTGTGCCAATAACAGATAAGTTGAGAAGCAAGTCAAGGGCACAATTCCCTTCACAGTATGAAACACCTAGGAATATACCTAACAAAAGTGGTGAGGGGCCTCTATGAAGAGAATTATGAAACCTTAAGAAAAGAAATAGCAGAAGCCATTAACAAATGAAAGAACATACCATGCTCCTGGCTGGGAAGAATCAATATTGTTAACATGTCTATATTACCCAAAGCAAACTACAGATTCATAGCAACTCCCATTAAAACATCAGAATCATACTCTGAAGAACTGGAAAATGTCGTTCTTTGTTTCTTGTTCTTTGAACCAGAAAAATCCTTGTATAGCCAAGGCAATTTTTAGTAATAAAAACAAAGCCAGAGGCATCAGTTTAGAAGACTTCAGGCTTGACTCCAGGCTTCAGGACTTACAATTCCACAGTGGTCAAAAAAGCATGGCATTGTCACAAAAATATAGACACAGACATGTGGAACTGAATAGAAACCAAAAGATAAAACCAGTCTCTCATTGTCCTCTGATCTTTGATAAGCAATCAACAACCTACACTGGGCAAAAGAACCCCTATTCAATAAATGGTGTGGAGAATACTGTATAACAACATGTAAAAGACTGAAACTAGACTGACATTTTCACTACTTACAAAAGTTGACTCAATGTGGAAAACGATTTTAATCTAAGACATAAAATGATAAAAATCTTATGAGAAATTTTGGGAAAAACTCTTGAGGAAATCTTTCCTTGAGGAAAGATCTAATGACGAAGACTTCAGTGACAACAGCAACAACAACAGAAATAAACAAATGGGACTTAAATAAATGAAAACATTCTGCACAGCTAAAGATACAACAATTAAAAGCAAATATGTGAATAAGAAAAGATATTTTCAAGTTACAAATCTGACAAGGGCTTGATAACTAGTATCTACAGAGAACTCAAATTAACCAACAATCTTGTCTATCATTGGGCAAGAGACATGAACAGAATTTTCTCTGAGGAAGACAGATGAATGGCTAACAAACATATGAAAAAATGCTCATTGTACCTGGTGATCAGAGAAATGCCAATCAAAACACCCTGAGATATTACCTAATCCAAGTAAGATTAGCCCACATCACAAAGTTCCAAAGTTGCAGATGGTGGTGTGGATGTGGAGAGAGGGGAACACTTTTACACTGCCGGTGGGACTACAAACTAATACAGCCTCTTTGGAAAGAAGTATGGGGAATTTGAACTCAAATTAGACCTCCATTTAATCCCACAATCTCACTATTAGGCATCTACTGCGGTATATGTATACTATGGAGTTCAATTCAGCCACAAAAAATATGGCAACTTTACATCTTTTGTATTAACCTTGATGGAGTTGAAACACATTATTTTTAGTAAAGTATCACAAGAATGGAAATGCAATTATCCAATGAACTCAAGACTAATATGAAGTCAGTAGATAATCTAAAGCATACTCATACAGGAGAAAAACTTGATTCCATACAAGTTGGAAAGAGGGAAAATGCAAGAGAGGGGAGAGAGGAGAAGAGGGGGGTTGGTATGCACCTATTGAATGGGCACAGTGCAATGGTGTATGGCACTTGACCTTTGGATGCAGGACACAACTATAAGAGGTACTTTACCTAACTAAATCAAATATTTTGACCTGGTTGTTTGTACTCTCACATTAACCTGAATTTTTTTTTAAAGATTATAATAATCTTTTCATTTTATATCCAAACTTTAGATAATATTTCTTCATGCAAAATACATTTTTGCCTGCCTACCATAGTCACAGGTTTGGGAATTATATCTTCTCCTTGACTCTATTTTTGGGCTTTCTGAATGGGTTGCCTTTTTCAGTAAAATGTCCAACCTTTGAGTAATCCTCATCTTTAGGCTAAGGAAATGGCTCAGGAGAGGGCTGGAGACCTGGGCTGTTTTTCTTTCTTAATAAATTTAAAATTAATATGAAGGCACTGTTAGGTTACATAGTTTGCATTTGTACAGTTAAAGTCCAAGTTGTAGCTGTGTCCTCCACCCATGATGTGTGACACATATCTGTGCATTGTACACCTTGGGTGACAGCACACCAAATCCCTTTCCCTCTCCTCCTTTAACTGAGATATTCTCTCTTGTGAGCCTGCAGTTCTTAATCACATGTACCAAGTACATGAGATTGTCATCTTTCAATTCCTGATACATCACTTATGAAGATGTTCTTCAGGTCCATCCAAGTTGTTATAAAGATGAAAAATCTCCATATTTTTATGAATGATAGTATTCCATGGCATGTATATACAAAAATTTATTAATCTTTTCATGTATTGAAGGGCATCTGGACTGTTTCCACAACTTTGCAATTGTGAAATGAAGTACTACAAACATTCGATTGCAAATGTCCTTGTGGTAAAATTTCATTTTTTCTTTTGGTTAGAAACTTAGTAATGGAATTGGCTGGTCAAATGGTAGGTCTACTTTTAGTTCTTTCAGAAATTTCAATACTATTTTCCATAGAGGGTATAGTATGCAGGTGGGGACTGTTTTTCAACTTTTCTGTCATCACCCAGAATTTGCCAAATTGAGTGAAATCATGTGAGATGTGTTGTTTTCCATTCTGTCAATTTACAATTTGTGAAGCTGAATTTTTGGCAGTGATTGTAATGAAAATAAATTACCTGGATAAATTGGATAGTCAAACTCTACATTATTTTACACTGTCAAATATGCACATGTAAACTGACATGTTTGTATCACAAAAGGATTTTCTACAATGCTATATAATACCATAATTTTTTATGTAGAATTTTTATGTCTTAAATTTCATTAAGATCTTTGTTCTCACTTTTTATACAGAAGTATAAGATAATCTATATTTTTTTTCTTGAGACACTCTTATTACAAAAGTATGTCCTTTTTTATGTTAAATACATTTTTTTTGTGGATACAATGATATTCATAGAGGAGAGGAGGCTTTTTTTGGTTTCATTTTATAATTAGTGTTCTTATCAAGAAAAATGGGAAATGTCTTCTTTTCCTTATTTTTTTGTTGTTTTGTTGTCAGAGGTAGCTTTGTTAATAAATTCAAGTCTGGAAATCATTCTAGAAATTCTCAGAGAGCCAAGCCATATAATGTTCCCATTTATCTTCAAACTTCGAAATTTTAGAAAAAACATTTTTTTTCATGTAAAGTAGTACATTCAGAGCAACTTACATTAACCAAGATTAACATATAAAACCAAATTAGGATTGAAAAACAAAAATGTCTATTGATTGAATTAAAATTTGAAATTTTTAACTGCAAAGGGGATGGTATAGGACAATATCACTAAGTTCACAGTTTTATGGACACTCACACCATCCAGGCTGCATGACCACAACCATAAAGTGACTTGTTTGCATGTAATCAAAGCACAAGGGACATGGTTCTAGGATGTAAGGACCTAATTGGTAAATAGCTTTAGGCTTGCCACTGGAGCTCAGAGTGCTGTGCCAGGGAATGTTCTATCTTGGACAATGCTTGGGTGAATAGTGCAGACATATGTATCTATACTTGATTACTATGAAGAAGTAAGAAATGAATATTGGGAGACACTAGCACTCTCTGATACACAATTACTATTGTTATATATTCATAGCTAATATCAGTCTATTATTATTTATCAGGTACTTTAATTTATCTTTCATGTAAATTTTCTTATTTAGTACTTCCAAACATCTGTGAGTTAGATCCTATCAGTAGAATGTATTTCATAGATGAGAAAATAGAGGAAGAAATGACTAAAATTTATTTTACTAAATTGTACAGCTATAAGGTAGCACTAGACTTTGAACTCAGATTGGTCCTCTTTATTGGACCCATGAGCTTAATGACCTCTTTATGCTTCCAGTATTACAAATATTTCTCCAACCCATGGACCTAAATCCTAGGCACAATAGTCATAGGAAGTCAATTACTTGATTGTTATGGATTTTAGGAAGAGCTAGATGTCTAGCTGGTTCCTCAAATAAAGCAAATACATGCATATCTATACCCAATCTCTATGCATACACATACATGTATTATAAGTTTTACTAATGAAAAGAAAGTAAAGTTCATAATTCTCAAATAATGCTTATATAATAGTCTTTATAAAAAATTATACATGACCCTGAGAGATATCACCAACCCCAGAAAGAATGGCCCACATCACAAAATCTCAAAACTGCAGATGCTGGCATGGATGTGGAGAGAGAGGAACACTTTTACACTGCTGGTGGGACTGCAAACTAATACATCCTTTTTGGAAGGAAGTATGGAGAAACCTCACAGAACTCAAGCTAGTCCTCCCATTTGATCCTTCAATCCCATTACTAGGCATCTACCCAAAAGGAAAAAATTCCTTTTATCATAAGGATACTTGCTCTACACTATTTATTGCAGCTCAATTTACAATCACCAAACGTGGAGACAGCCTAAATGCCCACCAACCCAAGAATGAATTAACAAGCTGTGGTATATGTATACCATGGAATACTATTCAACCATTAAAAAGATGGAGACTTTACATCTTTTGTATTAACCTAGATGGAAGTAGAACACATTATTCTTAG